>JAJOZX010008761.1:0-67500 GCA_023014485.1 Bathynomus jamesi
GGTATTCTTAGTCTCTTTGTCATTCTGGAATATACACGTTTCAGGCTCGTTTGGAAATATATTCGTTCGTAGAAGCACTCTAAACGTGTTTCGCGGATGAAGGTCGCAAAGCAAATATCGATATAGAGTCAGGGTCGACCATAGAGCCATGTATAGCAATGGAATTGAGCGCGGGCTACGCCGGGTTGTACAGCGTATTGTAGAGTTTGCTCTTCAGAACCGCGACGAGCGTGAAGTCAGGACGAGTCTGTCCTTCGGATTCGGGTCAGATGACGGTGATGTAGATGATTATTGGGTAGTAGTGCCATTTAGACGTTTGGCGGCTGAAGATGTAGAATATATATTAGGACGTATAATGCAAGCTGCCCAAAGTAGTATAGCCTTCAATATGGACAACTTCACGGTAAATATTGATCGTGTATTCCGTGTTGCGGGTCATAGTGCCATACCGTATACTCTTAACCTCAATTCTCAAGCTATTTATAGACGGCATATAAACGTCGATCGTGGTTGCGGCTTTATAGCAGTAGTCTTGGCTAACATGTTTACTGTACAAAATACACGGCTCAAAAAATTTGGCTGCCTACGGTCGTGGAACGTGCCCGTAAACTAGCTGTAGACTGTGAACTTGAATTTGACTGTAATATGGGCCTGAAGAGCTGAGAATGGTAGAACAGGAAATGAATGTCCGTATAGTTGTATTTGGGTTGGATGATCGTCGTAGGACTGTGTATGTTTTTAAAAGCTGTGTGAGAGATCGTACAAGACCCCTACTTATTTTAGGATTGTCGGGACAACGTATCTCCCCATCCGTAATATAAGGTGGCTTTACGCGAGTTATGACAAAAGTCGAAAATATGGGAGACATCATGATTTGTGTAAGGGGTGCCTCGAGTTTGCGGATGATATAGTGAGACATTGTAAAGAATGTCACATGGTATGTGAGCAGTGTAAAAGCACCAAATGTGAAAGCCGTGTAGTTGAAGCTGAGAAGAGAGACTGTGATGTGTGTAGACGCACATTTTCAATAATACTGCTTTGAGCTCCATAAATCAACTGGCACGTGCAGGAAAATGAGAATCTGTGAATGTGGTATGTTTCACACAATGGATAATTGGGGAAATTTAAGCACAAGTGTGACGAAATTCACTGTCCTACATGCCAGGAGGAGTATAAGGCGGATGGAGTAAAGCATGTATGTTATATGAAAGATGCTAAGCCTAAAAATAACCCTTGTATAACTGTATACTACGATATAGAAACATATACGAACGCTGAAACCAAAGAGGTAATTCCACATTTACTTGTGAGCCAGACTATCTGTGATGAGTGTATGGGGATCGAATGTGACGAGTGCCCCAAATGCGGTAAACGGACAAACGTTTTTAAAACGAATGTCCACGATAGTCCTGTGAAACTATTTGTGTCCTATATTGTCAAGTTAGCCGACAAGTTCAAAAAATGACTGTGATATTCTCGCCCATAACGGGGCAAAGTTTGACACGCAGTTCCTTTATAAGGAGTTGCTTGAGCACGAATCCTCTGAGATATTTACAGGTGATCCATTGAAAAGAGGCAACAAATTAATACAGATGCAAATAAGAGGCAATGTACAATTTAAAGACACTTTATTATTCACACCTTGTAAATTAGCAAAGCTACCCAAGGTGATGGGGGTAGCAGCTGAAGTTTCCAAAGGATACTTCCCTTACACTTTCCTCACCAGCGAGACTTTAAACTACGTAGGCCCACCACCACCCAAACATTATTTTAACTATGACTGTATGAGTGTAGATGAACGTGAAGACTTTGATCGATACTACAACAGTTTTAATGAAAGTAACCCTTATAATATAGCTGATGAATGTGAGCGTTATTGCGTGAATGATGTGCGCGTGCTTAGAGTATGTTTCCAGGCCTTTAGAAGGATGTACATAGGCCGTTTCAAATGCGATCCGCTGCAAGTCGCAACCACCATCGCGTCATTATGTTTTACGGTGTTCAAGAATAACTTCATGCCTAAAGACACCTTAGCCATTATTCACCGAAACAAACCCCGCAGTTACGGACACAAGGCTATTTACTGGCTCATACACCTACAGCAACAGACAGGTGTATACATAAAGCACGCCCGCAACACGGGTGAAGTACCCATTAAGATTAATGGTCGTGTTTTTTGGGTTGATGGGTTAAGTGAAAACCGTGTCACTGGTGTGAAGACTGTGTACTCCTTTAACGGATGCTGGTGGCATGGATGCCCCCGTCCTGAGTGCGGAATCGCCGGAGATATCCACGGTAGATCTCCTGCCGACTGTCTTGCATGGACCCGCACCCGCGATCAACTTATAGGATCACAGTTCACTCACAAAGTCTTGTGGGAGCATGAATATGATGCACGGATGGAGACAGACGAGGTGTACCGTGAGGAAATAAACACGATCAAGCGTTCAATGGTGCTGGATCCTCTCAAATGTGGTGATAGCTTGTTTGGAGGACGTACAAATCCATTCAGACTATACTTTCCACCTACGGAGGGCGTGAAGCTCCATTACTACGATTTCTGTTCTTTATACCCATACGTGATGAAGAACAATCCGTACCCCGTGGGCGCTCCTGAGAAACTGGTGGGACCTAACCTGCCCTCCATCAATGAATTTTCAAGAAATTTGAATGATCGTTACTTTGGGCTCTCTTTCGTAGACGTACTCCCCCCACGCAATTTATGGATGCCAATCTTACCTGTCGTTATCGACCACAAGCTCATGTTCCCACTGTGCGTGAAGTGCGCGGAAGAGAATAACGGCGATTGTAACCATATACCCCACCAGCGTAAGATCAGAGGCGTATATACAAGTCCTGAGCTGGCCCTAGCCGTACGCCATGGTATAGAATACTGAAGATACATGAGGTGTGGAGGTTTCAGAAGCTACCCAACCTTTTCACACCATATATAAACGCATTTTTGAAGGATAAGGTTGAGGCATCAGGGTATCCGCGAGGAGTTGATACCGAAGATGAAAAGTCTGCCTATATTCAACGTTACCGCGACCGCGAAGGTATACAACTTGATCGTGCCCAAATTGCAAAGAATCCTGGCAAGCGCTTTAGTGCAAAGTTGTGTCTAAACAGTCTATGGGGAAAATTTGCACAGAATACCGGCAAAGGGAACATTCATTTGGCACAAAGTTATAGTGATGTCTGGGATTATGCCAATGCTCCCGATAAAGAGGTCATGGAGATCGTGAATGTAGGTAATACTTACATAATAAAGTACAACAACACTGAATTGGCCACAGATACCTCAAGGGTTACAAACATACCTGTGGCCAGCTTCACAACAGCCTACGCCCGTATAAAACTTTGGGGTCTATTGCATTCTCTTGGGCGGAGAGTATTGTATGCCGATACAGATAGCGTGATATTCACAGAGAGGGAGGGTGAATACATGCCGCTATTGGGGAGTTCCTCGGCGAGCTCACTGATGAGATCAAGGATGAGTATGGGGACAACGCATACGCCGACTCTTTTGTCTCAACAGGACCTAAAACTTATGGGGTACGGGTGAGGGTGGGGGAGGATATGAAATATATCGTGAAGGCAAAGGGTATTACGCTCAACCATGCGAATCGGCGGGTTGTTAACTTTGAATCGTTGAAGGATCTAGTGTGCTTGGACGATGAGGGCGAACGACCTCCCCAACTAACTGTAGGCACCCACAATTTTCGGGCGCAGAAGCTGGGGGGCGTGAAGGAACTTAGGGGTACGAAGGTGTGCCGTAACACCTATAGGAAACGTTACCAGTTACCTGGTACCTATGATACCGTACCCTTTGGATACCATAACTTTTGATGCGCCTATTGTTAACTTACTTATGACACGTATGTCTTGTATATAATCTTTGATGTATCTATTGTTAATATTTATTACACGTATTTGTTAATATATATATAACTTGAATATCTCGTTTATTAAATAAATCATGTTTCAATTAGCGTTTCATTTTCCTGTGTTTGTGTGTGTGTGTGTGTGCACAGGTGAAAGTTCTAAGCTCCGACTGTTGTGTGTGTGCACAGGTGAAAGTTCTAAGCTCCGCCCACTGTAAGACCAGCAACGTGAGTCATGCTGCTATCGGGATTCCCTGCGTGGTCAGTCGACTGCAGTAAGCCCTTGAGATCAGACGTGTATTCGCCAGCGTAGAAGAAAAAAGGAGATCAGACGTGTATTCAAATGGCTACCTTTAATATTGCTTGTACAACGTTTATGAAATGGTATTCAGCAAAGTGTCAAGATGTGGTGGATACCGAAAAACTTCCTATTCCCCCCTCCTATGCCTCTTTTAAAACCACATTGGATTGTGCGAAGTTGCAAGATGTACAAATACTCTACGGATGTTCTGGTGAGACCGTTGAAGGCTTTCGTTGCACAGACGATGTGCTGAAGTATGCTGTAGAGCTAAACTTTATAAAGTCTCACATATACCGTGAAGTAAAAGAAACAACGCGTGCAGAAGAGAAGCAGCAGGTATGGATAATGAGTCTTGTGGATGGGTGGTGTGACAAGCGGTATTATGTCATGTTACACCATGTCGATTACTCATACCCTACGACTGAAAATGTGAATCTCGTCATCATGGACAATCTTAAGTATTTTTATCACTATATTAATGTATATCATGATGAGGTTCGTAGTGAGGTTGTGGCTAGTGCCCTGCGTGAGTTTTTAACAGACTTTAGAGACGAGTATCGTTTGCTGGGCAGAAAGGAAAAATATGAGCATATGTTCCTCTCAAATAGTGCGCCGGAGTGTGAAGATGTTTAGTAAAACATTATAAAATGTGCCTAGTTCGTGAAAATTATCCTGAGGGAAACTGTCTGGTGCGTAGTCTGGTAGTGATAAAACCGAAATTAATTCTTGTAGCGGAAAAACACCTACCCAATATGTACAACAATTCGCCGCACGATTATGGTGCGACTCGCGGATCATACGAGTTCGAACAAGCCCATTCACGTATCATCGAGTCAGCCGCCCATCGAACCGTTCCTGCCTACCTGCGTGCCTCACGCGGCTCATGGTTATCTCAGAGCTTGAACCGAGTGGACGTGCGCTCCTCGAATACGATGGAACTTCCTTTGAGCAGCATTCTCAACGCCTCGTACGATGTGTCCGTGACGAAATCGTTGCGCGTGTTCAGGCGTAAATCCGGTACCGTTAGCTATGTACTATACTGGAAACGGAATGTAGACAAACAAACAAACGGGTTTATTTAAGTGTCGAGGAGATGAATAGAATCTTCGTGATAGTTGAGAAGTGGAGTGAAGATCGTTATAAAATACCTGCTAACGTAGGTACAAGAAGAGAGCAGATTAGTGACGCACCCTCATACGCCGTTGTATGTACGTTGTGTATAAATAACGATCGGCATGCTGATGTGGAAGAATGCTTCTGATAATAACGCTCTTGTTCCTACGCGAAACCGTTTCATCCTCGACAGAATGTTTGAAATCGTCGGATTCCGCAAGCTGAAACCTATATTAGACGCGCGTGTTACGGATATGCTTTATTTTGATACAGTACTTGAATACGCATACACGCTCTGCTCGATGGGTTTACCGAGTGTAGGGCTGACAAGGTGAGAATGGTCTAGAGCTGGACGTTTATTTAAAAAGTTTAGACTCTTTGAAATACCATGAACTTTGGTACAAAGCAATTGATCGGTACAAGGCTGAGCTCACCTACACCGTTCACCCTGAAGAACTATTTCTTTATATAACGAGCAGTTGTCGTAACGACTTAGAAGATTATTTCAATTGCCGCTATGTTGAGTGAAGATGAGTTCACGATTGAAAAGCTCGGTCGGTAGAAATAAACCCTCGATTGGAAAGGCGTGTTTATAAACTTGTGTTTAATAATGTAGCTAACGATGAACTCTTTGTGCGTGCTTTTGATTGTATTCTAGACGTATTTAAAGATGACTTACCAACCGGTTGTAAAGTGGGAACAAAAATAGTACTGAACGATATGAAGCCCTTCATATCGAGTACAGGTTTCCCTATACTTTAAGCGGTGAAATATTATTAAACCGCGTATACTGCGTAATGCAGAGCAATAATGATGTAATTGTAGACTCGATTAAGTGCGAGTTTAGTATTTTGAAAAAAAAGTGAAATGTATTTATATATTTAACATATTTGTGTGATATTTCTCCTGTACTGTTATATTGAAGGATTATATGCATATTCCTCGTTCATATTTCTATTATTTATTGATCATTCAAATGTATATTATTTCTATATATCTCCATAATGTGTGTGTGTGTGTGTGTGTGTGTGTGTGTGTGTGTGTGTGTGTATTTTTTTGATTATAGCATATTCCTCGTTCATATTTCTATTATTATTGATCATTCAAATGTATATTTATTTTTTATATATCTCCATAATTGTTGTGTGTGTATATATTTCTCCTGTACTGTTATGTTGACGGATATATGATTATATGCATATTCCTCGTTCATATTTCTATTATTATTCAAATGTATATTTATTTTCTATATATTTATAATAAACAGAATGATGCAATGTTGTTTTACTTAATTCTTTTGGTTAATTATATCATGTTACGCCTTCTAAACCTACTAGCGGAATTCTAAACCAACTTTTAAGAAAATAAATGGTACAATCTGGCAACTGTATACCTGACAATGGTATCTGGCAACTCTCCATAATAATGTATACAATTAAAACGGTATCTGGCAACTCTCCATAATAATGTATACAATAAAAAGTGGTATCTGGCAACTCAACCTGAACAACCATTTACGCCTTCTAAGCCAAACTGGCTGATTAGGAGTCTATAATAATGTATACAATGGTATCTGGCAACTCTCCATAATAATGTTAAAAAGTGGTATCTGGCAACTCAAGCCATTTACGCCTTCTAAGCCAACTGGCTGATTAGGAGTCTATAATAATGTATACAATGGTATCTGACAATAATAATGTTAAAAAGTAGTATCTGGCAACTCAAGCCATTTACGCCTTCTAAGCCAACTGGCTGATTAGGAGTCTATAAAACAACGCCTACCGGCTGAAGTTTAATATGCACTTGGCTCCTGCCAGGTGAACACTATCCTCCTTCTCTCCTTCTCCTTCTCTTGGGGGATAACGCCGCCTCCAAGTTTCATGACCCCTTGTTGCACCTGCAGCATCCCCCACCCCCCTTTGCAACTTTGGGGGATTTGCAACACCCCACCCCCTTTTGCAACATGTTGCATAACCCCCTTGCAACATTACGTAATAATTGCACCATTCTTGCCTCTCTCCTTTTGCAGCTATACTACTAAGCAATATTACTCGCATTTTAAGGTTTTCATTTTAACTTTTGATTGTAATATAATTATCTTATTTTTAGTTATGACTACACTACTGAAGATAGGAATTAAAACTCCGAAAACATTTGGTGATTAAAGAATGTTAGTCCAAGCGTTTGTTTTACAGTATATATATTTATATATATATATATATACTATATATATATATATATACTATATACACTGTATATTTTTGTGTGTGGTGTGGTGTGTGTGTGTAGGCAACTGGACATGGGTAAGGTTGAATGTCTGACAATTCACAATGTAGTGGGTAAATGTTTTGTGAGGTAACATTTTTTGGTACCAAAATTTACTGTGAAAATAGGTTAGGTTAGGTTTGGTTGGGTTGGTTATATGGTTTTTCTGGTGTATTTTGATGTGAATTGTTAAAATCTATCCTTCATTTGTGAAAATGAGAAATGAAGGTTAGATTTGAATAAAACACACCAAACTACACCAGAAAAACCTCTTCTTATACCAAAATCGACCCGCAAGGGGTAAAACGAATAATTACCAAAAATAATAAAGTCGAGAAACATTTTTGTCAGAATGAAAAAGACATGTGTTGTTGTGATTAGGTTAGGTTACGCTGGGATTTGTGTAGTTAAGGCTTGGTTAGGTTAAGTTATGCTAGATTAGCAAGTACTTCACTATTTAAGACTTAACCCTTTACCGCACTGTGCGTCGAATACGAACGTTTTCAGATACGCGCATTTAGACTCAACCCTACGCAAAAAGTTCGGCGATAAAGGGTTAATAGAAAATCACCCTTCGAGCCCTTAGTTGCATTCCAAATACCTATCACGCCTTCTCGGTTCGATGGCACTAAGGACGGGTTAAGCAAATTAGGTTTAATTAGTTTGCTAGATATATGGATTTATAAAAGTCGGTGCCTCTCTTAGACGGAAGAAGCGCATATTGTGTATATGGATGTGTATGTGTGGGTGTGTACTGTGTATGCGTAAAAAAGCCACAATAAGGAGAAAATCTTTTAATATAGTCTTATAGAACACAACCTTTCGGTAAAAACTGCCCATTTTCAAGTGTAAAGGATAAGAAGGACAGATTTCTATACGAGAAAGTTTGGGGGAGATTTTAGTGTCCTTGAAAGAAAATTTTCCCTTCATTGTGGCTTACACTTATTTATTGTCTCGTATATATATGATATATAATATATATATATATATATATATATGGTGTCCATAAGTCCGGCATCATAGGAAAAATAATAAAAAAGGCAAAACAAAAACTTTTATTTACAGAACGTGCTCAGTATGTCCACCATTGTTTTCAATACACAAATTCAGGACGTGATACCCAGTCAGCAAGCACACGGTGAATAATGTCAGGAGTAATGGTTTTACATGCCCCAATAATGCGTTGCGGCAAATGTTCAACACTCCTAATTTTCTCCGCGTATACCAGCGCTTTCAAGTGGCCCAGAGATAAAAATCTAGTGGCGTGAGATCCGGGCTTCTAGCTGGCCATTCCACAGGCCTCGACGTCCAATCCAATGACCAGGGAATTGTTGGTACAGGTATTCCCTTACTTGGGTGCTGTAATGTGCAAGAGCGCCGTCTTGCTGGAACCATGTTGGGAAATTTCCTTCTTCGTTCAAGACACTGGGAAATGCTTCTTCCTTGAGCATACGTAGGTAGGTTCCTCCAGTGACATGTTCATCGAAAAAGAGGGGGCCTATGATGCGATCCTTCCAAATGCACACCATACCATCACCCGAGATGCACCTTGTTCCTTTGAAGAGGTATACCAGTGAGGGTTGTTTTGAGACCAGTAGCGGGTGTTCTGTCGATTTACCTCACCATTTCCATAAAAAAAAGCCTCGTCATTGAACAGAATGGTGGACGTGAAATTGGCGTCCCGAGCATATTGTTCCGTAGCCCATTCACAAAATTCCATCCGCCGGTCGGGATCATCATCGTTTAATTTCTGTAGGATCTGAAGTTTATGGGGATGCCATTTGTGAGCCTGAAGAATGCGATGGATGCTACTTTTCGACACTCCTGTCTCGGCGGACAATCGCCGAAGAGACTTATGGGACTTCTGTTAAAATGAGCCAGGATAGCAGTCGCTGTATCATCGTCAGTGGACCTCCTGAAGGTCCACTGCGGGTTTATCTTCTATGGATCCTGTTTCCTTAAACTTTGCAACAAGTCTGCTAACACAACTCTGTGTTATTGGCTCGCGGTTGGATGTAGTCTATTAAATTCAGCAGCGGCCTCTCTTTGACTCAGATTTCCTATGAGTAGGATTATCTGGATTCGTTCTTCCTTGCTACAGACATTATGGCCTGTAGAAAGAGAAAATATGAATTATAGTTTGTAGAAATAGAAAAATATGAATTTCCCTATGATGCAGGATTATGGGACACCCTGTATATATATATATATATATATATAATATATATTATATATATATATATTAAAGGCCAAATAGGACTTTTTCCTTTGCGTATGTATAAATTTTTGAATAAATATTTCCTGTAATTTGTCTGTGGTTCATCGATAATGATTTCATACAATCTTTGTGTCTCTTGTCGCATCGGGTTACAGAGCTTTGCTATTATTCGATTCATTGGCTGAATGATCTCTCCAAGACAGGTATGCACAAAAGACGAACACAATTCTTTTAGCTGGTCACACCCATTATTAGATTTTAAAATATACAGAATAACATCTGGCTATAAGTTCTGCTTCCTTTTAAACTCGTTACTTCAAGAAGCGATACAATATAAATACACTAAATACGATATAATACAATAAATACAATACAAATACAACAGTACTTAAAATATATAAATCCGTGAATGTGAGTAAGACAACCGAATTTCATTATACTGGTCTGCAAATCAGAAACGATCAAATCAGAATGAATATGAGAACAGAAGTACATTTTTATTTCAGTAGGTCACTTTACATAATTCTGCAATGCTGATTTCAAAATTAACATTCGTTTTGTTCCATCACGTCAGGATTTTTCACAGATCGAAAAATAAAAAGAATGTATGTTTATGTATTTGGTTATTTAGTATATTAGGATATTTAGATTTTAAACGTTTCAAACTGATCAAAGGTCTATTTTAAGTAATTAATTTGTCAAATAAGGGAATAAAGCTGATACAAATTATTCAGTTGAACAGTTTTCTGAATTTACGAGTTATATGTAACTAAATCTACGATTTCTTGTTAGTTTTTTATGCGTTTCACCGGAGGTCTTGTTTCAGTGACCAGCAGTAATCAGCCATCATGTTGACATTCCACCTCCTTGATATCTCTTCTCCTTTGTCTTGATACCCTGGTGAAATCTTTCTCCTTGTTCTTCGCTCACACTACCAAGATTTCGGGAAAGTAGTCAAATGGGAATGTAAGAAGTGAACCTTCAAGTTCATGTTGCAGCCCACTTCTCAAATTTATTCAGCGTGTTTTCAACAATCATTTTGAAATTTGGATCCTTTTGTTCCCCAAGAAGTTTTGAAAAATATTTTTGAAGCCAACCCATGCTTCTCTTTCAGCTTGGTTCATCGTTCCTTCAAACTTGATTATCCAATGTTAACTTTCTGATTTGAGGTCCCACAAAGACAGCTTTTTTAACTCTTCATAGGTGAGAGCAGGGAATTTGCTGCAAATGTACTTCAAGCAGTCACCATCCTTATCCAATGCATTCAAAACTGATTCATCAAGCCCAGTTTTATGTGGAGTGGAGGTAACAGCACTTTGGTGGGCTCAACCAAACGTTTCATGAATGATATTCTTCGAACCAGATGTCAAACTGCCTCCTGGTGGCCACAGCTTCTTCCAATACTGACTTCTCGCTCTGTTGTCCCATTCACACAAAACACATGGCATTTTCCTGTAACCAGATTGCTGACCAGGCAGCATGCATAAAACTTTCAAGTCTCCACATACAATCCACTCATGTTCATTATACCGAACCTTTCAAGAAGTCCAAGGTTTTCATATGTTTCTTTCAAGAGAACAGGATGAGTTATAGGAACAGAAACATATTGGTGCCATTGTGAAGGAGAACATCTTTCAGGTTTGTCTTGGAGTAGTCAATAAATAGTTTCCAATTACTTGGTTCATAGGCAGTTCCTAAGCTACATATTAGTCCAACAATGTTACTGCAATAGACCAGTGAACCTTCCTGGGAAAAATATGGAACAAATTCTGTCTCACGGTTTCTGTACCAAGAAAAGGATAGCCCTGGAGAAAGCAAGTTCTTGGCTTGGAGTCTGGATTCAGGAACTTCTGCAAAATCTTCTGGCAGATCCAAGTCTCTCTCCAGATCATTTAGTTCACTTTGTGTGAAAAGTTGTGGTTCATGACTGAGATTTTCTGGTTGGTAGTAGTCAGTATCATAATCTGCATTACCAGCATCAGATTGAATCTGACAGGAATCTATCAAGAGTTGTGGTGGGGAAGGAATAGGCACATGGGTCCATGTGGTATAGGTCTCATTGCAGATGGAAAATCAGGGTAAGAAATGTTTTGTTTGTCTAGTGTTGTAACCTTCTACGTTGCACGAACAAAAATAACAGTCATCTCCATGGTTCTTTGATTCACGCCAGACCATAGGAATTCCAAAATGCATGGACTTTTTCTTTCTTTGACTCTGTCTCAAGGATTCAACACAAGAACGACAAACTTTGTGAGGAGCCCATGACTTGTCTTGGTCTCCGTGTTTCATTCCAAAGTACTGTAGGCGTAATACACTTTCCTGACAAAGTCTGTGATGTTCTGCCTCTCTTTCTTTGCAACAAAGCTGCCATATATATAGCAAAATATGTCAAGATGATTTAAGCAGCCTCTTCATGCTATATTAGCGAAAGTCTGAGAAGATAAAAGTAACAGTAAATACATATATAATTTGGGGCGTAACTTAAGGGGGGGACATGTCCCCCCAACTTTTGAACTGGTGGGGGGATAATATAGGTTTTGTCCCCCTTAACTTTTGATCTAAGCTAGCTTACGTGAAGAAAAATATTTGTTCTTGAAATGATCTATGAGAAATTATTGATTCAGTACTAATACTGCAGTGATAGATACTTTAATGAGACATTTAGTTATTTTTATTTTTATTATTGCATACATTTTCCTTCAATGCTAAGTAAGGGGTTCCAAAAAACCTTAGCGCCCCCCCCCCTATTTGCAGCTTACATGTTTACTTATATCAAAAATAGTTTTTAGTGATTATAAAAATATATAAAATTCTTTATTTAGTACAGGTATTAAAATTACTCTAGCTGATAAAGTGATAATATAATGGCTTCTCAATTAATTGGTGATTCGGAGAGGCAACGTATGATAGATCGCATACGAGCAATAACATTTCGGGAAGCTCGTGAGGACTTCGTCAAAAGAAATTGGAATAAAACTTTGGATGAATGTGAAATGGATACAACCAAATCTGGGCGCCCAAATTTACCACTCTCTCAGGAAACAAAGGACATCATTGAAAGAAGCGGTACGCGTAAGCGGAAAAACAGCTGTGCTAAACTTTCTAGAGAGATCGAAGTGTTGAGAGGAAAGATCGTTAGTGGTGAGATCATTTGCCCATTATCTTGAAGATTGAGATGTGGATGATTTCATGCATTTAGCTGTCTCGGATGAATTTTTTGTTTACGTAACACGTCGGCCTAACTACCAAAATGATCGAGTGTGGGCCAGAACACCAGATGAAATCGATGACAATGAACATTATCGCGAATTATTAAAAAGTTCAGACTGTGTTCATGTGTTTGTTTTGTTCACTGCAAAGAAGCTCATGTGGGTGCTGAAGCCAAATGGTCAGAGTTGGGATGGACAGTATTTTCGTGATATTATTCTATCCCAGCATGTCATTCCTTTTCTAAGAAACCCAAACAATGTTATGGATGTCGATCAGGTCACACTTCTGCACGATAAGGCCCCCTGCTTTAAGGCATTAGCCACTCAACAGTTGTTGCGGAACCATGAGATCGATTTCTTTGGAAATGAAGAATGGCCAGGAAATTCTCCTGACCTGAACGTCTGTGAACACATTGGATCAGTTATAAAGGACAAGGTTGAATGTCTCTTGTTTCAAGAACCTGCAGCAAATCGATTTCGAAGGATACAATGACGCAACACATTGAAACTGTTTTAGAAAATACGCGTAACGATCAAGATCTATTCACGTCGCTTTTGGCAAGCTACCCAAAGCGAATTCAGGTCACACTTCTGCACGATAAGGCCCCCTGCTTTAAGGCATTAGCCACTCAACAGTTGTTGCGGAACCATGAGATCGATTTCTTTGGAAATGAAGATGGCCAGGAAATTCTCCTGACCTGAACGTCTGTGAACACATTGGATCAGTTATAAAGGACAAGGTTGAATGTCTCTTGTTTCAAGAACCTGCAGCAAATCGATTTCGAAGGATACAATGACGCAACACATTGAAACTGTTTAGAAAATACGCGTAACGATCAAGATCTATTCACGTCGCTTTTGGCAAGCTACCCAAAGCGAATTCAGGCTGTCTTGGAAGCCAATGGCGGGAACACCAAGTTTTAATTGTTTCTCATTAAATGCAGGATTAAATTCTCTTTTGTAAGGTATGTTTAGTTTTACTGTACCTCTAATGGTTTAGGCCATGGGTAGGGGGGCTAAGGTTTATTGGAGCCCCGTATATACTTGATATACATAAGGTAGTTGTAAAAATGCTGCTTTGATTTTCCTATGACTATCATAAATATAGATCATTCTGTAAATTATAGTATTTTAAGAGCATCATTTTGGCGCAAACTCATCATAATACTGATAGATCAGAGCTTTATCGAGACTCGAAAGAATTGGTATTCAGATATCATTATGTTTTACCGAAAAAATATGCCTTGGAAGACCAAATTAAGACAGGATAGCAGCACAGAAATTCACTGCAGGATTTTTCATCATTATAGTTGCCCCCCCCCCCCAACTTATGAAAGCTAGTTACGCCCCTGATAATAATAACAAGATAACATAATATACAGGGACATATACGGGCGTATATAAACATTATATAAAATTATATGGCTATTTGCAAAAAAACTCCGTACGTGATGGGCAAAAATGGATATAATTCTTTAATTCAGCATGCCAAAATTGCTATAAAACAACTATAAATGTTAAAACAACGGAAACCTTGCAGACCAGTGAATATAAAGAAAGACCTGCCCAAAAATTCTAAAATTTCCCCACATTTTGATACATTTTGCAATTTTTAAATTTTTAAATTCAAAACAAAAACCAAATAAATGAAAAACGGTCTTTAAAATCCATGTTCTATCCGAATTTCATTGGCACCATACAATTATGAAAAAAAGCATTAATATGCTTATATTTTTTACTGGCCACGATCACCATGCTGAAAAAAAATAAATCTGAAAAACAAAGCTTAAATTTCTTTACTCAACAGTATTTTAACAGTGACTCAACTAGAGGTGGAAAGAGTACCAAAATTATGGAGTTTTACGAGTACGATTACGCGTCTTCAGCATATGCGAATTCGCCGTTATGCGAAGACCCTATTTCTACCAAGAATTCAGTATATGCGGAAAAAAATTCGCATTTATGCGCCACCTAGTGTGAAATATTGCTGAGCCGCTGAGCGCACCGACGTGTTCCCGCCAAACAACAAGTCTCGCATAAACCAACAGTGCATTCCACACCACTTGTCTCGCCTGCAGCTGAGAGTTCTGAGAGTTCCACACACCCGCCTGAGAGTTCTGTCAGTCTACCTTCGCCTGTTGCCTTACCTGATGTCACTGAAGACCCTGGTGATCCACAACCATCCACCTCTACCATGCAACTCACCCACTTCAGCAATCAACACTCGTCTCCTGGAGTCTACACACCTGCCATCGTTGGTATCTTATGTCTTATTAGGCTTACTATGTCCTTTAATATTTATACTGTACAGTATTGATGCAATATAGCATTACTGTCATCTTGTTGAATGTTTTTGGTATAAAAAAGTGGCATATTTATTGTTGGGGGTGCCGGGAGGGTAAAAAAAACTGGTTGTGGAACGCATCCCTATTTTTTTCATTTAATTATAAGTTCGATATATGCGAATTTGCATTATGCGAAGTTTTAGAAGAACCTATCCCTCGCATATATCGAGGGCGCAGTGTACAGTATACCTTTTTAGTGCTTGAGTACGAGCCACGAGTACAATTTTTTTAGTGTTCGAGTACGCGTGTAAAAGTGGTTTCAAACTTTAATTGGTGCTTGGTTGTTTGCGTGAGCAAGGCTTATTAGACCATATGAACGCATTGCATTGAAAACAAGTACGACAAAAACCCGTACTCGAGTACAAGAATATCGTGTACTGATGTACTCTTTCCACCTCTAGACTCAACAAATCATGTTAACGACTACAGTGGTAAATTAATGTTCTGATACAGATCGCTCTTTATCATCGTGATGCTAAAATAATAAAATGCTTAAATTATATGCAATACTATAGTGTCTTAATTAAAAAAAACATGAAAAACAGTCATTTAATGCAACATTAAGATGCTTCATAAATATTTTGGTATTGCGTGTTCTCGTGACCAAAGTAAACATCTAATTATATCAGGATTTGAACTACATATATACATTTTTTGAAAAACTCGTTTTCCTCTCTTCATAGGGTGGGCACGACACTTGAACTCTGGACCGAAGACACTCAAATCAATTACATACACAAAGATACATAAGAATACACCGGAATAAGGTACCGCCCCAACCTCTGGTATTCAAAAATATTGCCCTCCATGGCAAGGTTGAAGATATATCTCTAGAGGTTTATCATGTGAAACCAGCTTTTCTAGTTTCGGAAAAAAAGAATACCCTATAAAATTAAAATTTTTAAAAGCATTAAAAAGCATTAATAGTAATGAATGACTGGGTTTTGTTTTTTAAGTTTTATTAGTCATCAGAAATAATAAAATATCGAAGGATGTAACAGACACCATTCATTCTTTTCCAAATACAAACTTGCTTCTTTCTCTACCATTCTTGTTTTCATCTCAACCATTACCCCATCCGTATGCGCATTAAACAACCATGGTAACATCACGCAACCCTAACATATTCCAATATTAATATAATAAATCAGTCACTCAGCTCACTTTAACCCTTTCACTTAATGATGACTTACTCGAGTAATTAAATACTCAAGAATGCTGTATCATATACAGTATATAACATTTTGACCCATCAATCACGCATGACTATGAAGAGTAGTCTATAGGTTAGCATTATTGTAGCAGCCACTTAATTTACAGGGTCGGTCCTACGATGCCATCAGTTGCCAGCAGCAATTCACGTAGGGGTTTGTGCTGCGATTGCACTCAATTTCAAACCAGATGTGGAAAGAATTTATTTAAGGAGATTTTTCTGTACAATTTTGTTATTGAATATAATCGGAAGATACTTACGTAACACCAGTTTGGTTTTGTTTCATTATTTTGTCTAGATTTTTACATTTGAGTCACCAATGATTATGCATAATTGGTTTAAAAATATATTTTTGGCGTGGTATGAAAAAAATGTCTTAAACAAAATATTTTATAAATTACACTGCACGACAAAATTACAAACTTTTTCTGTCCTTCAAGCGAAACGAAGTCATTTCTATAAATTTGGATGCGCTGAGTTCAAATCTGATGTCAGACTACCTATATCACCCACCGTTTTGAAGGGACGGGTAATAAAAGTCTTATATACAGATTAGAATATACTGAATACCTCAACATAATTATTACAAGATTAGAACAACAATTAAAATCTTTTTTCCTGATGTGTTTCGTTTGTACATACTCTCGGCAGTTTCCCTAATGAAAAACCAGCAATATTCAGCCAACATTCTGGAATTCCACCTTCCCTGGAACCACTTTTCCATAATTGCTATCTCTTGATGGAATCTTTCGCGGTGCTCGTCCCTAACGGCGCCCAAATTGGTTGGAAAGAAATCTAAATGAGAGTCAAGGAAATGCACCTTCAAGGACATATTACAATCCACTACCTCATTTAATTACTGTCAAAATTGGTATCCTTCATAACTTTCCTTATTTGTGGGCCAACAAAAATTCCTTCTCTGATTTTAGCTTCGCTTAACCTTGGAAATATATTCCTCAAATAAATAAACGCCTCACTGTTCTTGTCCATAGCTTTCACAAAATTTTTCATCAAGCCAGTTTGATGTGAAGTGGTGGCAATAACACTTTTTTTTGGATCTACTAAAGGCTCATTGGAAATATTTGTCTGGCCTGGAACAAAACTCATCCTGGCATGCCAATCTTCACAGACAAAATGGCGGTCTCCAGCGCGACTGTTCCACTCGCATAAAAGCAGCAATATTTTGTGTACCCTTGCTGCATTCCAAGGAGAAGGACTATAACTTTTAAATCACCGCAAATATTCCACTTATATTTATTATAGTTAATGGATCTAAGTATAATACGCATATCTCATATGTTTCTTTTATGTGGACCGCATGTGCAATTGGGACAGAAGGAAAAATATTTCCGTTGTGTAGAAGCGCTGTCTTCAAACTTAATTTGGAGGAATCAATGAAGAGACGCCATTCCTCCGGTTTATGCTGATGCCCCAAAGACTTCATTAAATTGTCTACATCATTACAAAACACAATACCATCACTTGTAGGAAAAAAGGTAATGAAATCATTCTGACGCTTTCTACATGAAGTTATGTTGGTGCCCTTTTCTAAAAGATTCCACCCTTACAGCAATATTCCTCGTCCAAAGTCAATCTTTTGGTGGTAGGAACTGGTAGGGTTTCATCGTGAGGAACTGGTCGCATAACTGATAGCAGGTTTGGGTATCGTATTGCATGTCTGGATTTCGAAGAGAAACCTCGTATATTTGTTAAACAAAAGTAGTAGTCACTAACATGATTTTTTGGCTCTCTCCAGACCTTAGGGGACAGCAAACGGCATTGATGGACGTGAACCTTGTAACCACGCTCTTAAGCTCCTTGCACACGAATTGCAACATATGTGGGGAGCCCAGCTTCTGTCCTGATCACCGACTTTGCATCCAAAATATAATTCGTATGCCTTTTTAACCAGAGGGGTAAATGTTTGTTTTGTGGATTTCAATGTTAGTTCGCCCAACACACACAACAAAATAAATCGGCACTGGTTACACATTCCTAGACATTATTAAAGTTAAAACGCGAAAGCATGAATGTTTTCGACAAAAGAAATTAATAAACACAGTAGATCCAGCAGAAAAGAACTTTAACACAAAACGTTAACAGAGCACCTGAAACAATGAAAGAAAATAACAATTTTCCACTTGGCAGGCACTGTGAAATCACCTAACCACCTTTAGACCAATCACAGAACAACACATTTCGAATAACCAATCAGTGAGCAATATGTGTCACAATAATAACACTGTACAACAGTGAAAAAAAAACGGAAATGAGATCATTTTTATGGCTAATTATATGCGTAGATTGCGAAAATAACACTCATTTATTTGTATCACCCACCGATTTTATGAAAATGACCCTATTTCATTGTATCATTTGAGAACCACTGGTTCTCTGAACGCATCTTTTACATTTTGTTCAGTCATGCATATGCTGTGGTGATGGTGTTCGGCCCTGTGTTTCCACTTTGATTTTATGAAAAATTTATTTCATTAATCATTTAAAACAAAATTGTCAACCATATTTTATCATAAATCGGTGCTATAAGTGAGTATTATTGAATAACAGCTATCAAATTATGTATATTTCACCGACAACGTCTATTTTGTGTGAAATTGCAAATTGATCTATCATTTTCTTATTTTACAGGTTTTTATTGATGTTATGCTACAATGCTAGAGGGTGCAAAAATTTGCCAGACAGTTTTTGTTATATTTGTGGGACATTAACGTTAAAACAGTATAAAAGGAAGTTGACTTCTCATGTGAAAAAGCTTTATGAATATACTTCGCAAGCAAAGTTGGTGATCAGGACAAGCACTGAGCGCTCATATCTGCTGTGTGAGATGTACAAGCTCGTTATCTGCATGGTTCAAAGGCACGGTCCTGGTATGGGATTCGGTGTCCCAATGGTATAGAGAGAGCCGCCGGACGATGCCAAGTGATGCCAAGATTAAAGAAGGCATATTCGTCGGCCTCAAATTTGCCAACCATGCTAGACGAACACTTTGAAGCGGTGATGGATGAGGTTGAGTTAGCTGCCTGGCGTGCATTCAAAAACGTGTGCAGCGGTCTACTAGGAAAGACTAAATACGACAACTGTGCTGCACTTGTGGATCAACTTATCAACTCATACCAACGTCTCAGATGTAAGATGTCATTGAAAATTCATTTTTTGCATTCACATCTCTCATTCTTTCCGGAAAACGCATCTGCTGTTAGCGACGAACACGGGGAGAGATTCTACCACGATATAGCCACAATGGAGAGCCGATACAAAGGGAAGTGGAGTCCTGCTATGCTGGCCGATTTCTGCTGGAATTTAAAGCGTGACCAACCAGAAGCATTGCACAAAAGCCAGCATAAATACAAATAATGAGTTCAAAACAGTATAATACGAGAGTTTTATGTTAACTTTTGTGCATATATGTTGAAGTATAGCAATAATTAAACTGTTCCATATGATAAAGCCTATCTGTTTTTCAATATATTCTTATTTTTTGGTATGAAGATTTTAAGCAGTCATTACAAAAAAAAACGTGACGTGATAGAAAAAAAACTATTTTCAGATTTGGAATCAGCACACACGAAATATTAAGAATGACCGAATGTTATTCCCTTTTTTTTTCTGAACCGAAATTTGTTGTACAGTGTAATCAATAGCCGTAGGGCTGTTCCTTTGCTTAGCAGGCGTTTGATATAATTTGGATAATTTTTGTGGAACATTAATGTAGTTTCTGGAAAAAATGGTGAGTCTTAGAGAAAAAATAATAACATTCGTAATCAGCGCATCAAAATACATATAAATCAGCAGAATTTGTGCAAAGGACAGAAATTGTGTTGTGCAGTGTTATCAATTAATATGAATCAGTGCTAAACATATTTTAGCGATACCCAATTTTATTCGTGAGTAAAAGGGTTAATTTCCAAGACGGATTTATTCGCTTTATCTAACGTTTTACACATCTACCTTCTTTCGACTCGCAATAAGATTAATCCAAACGCACCTGAGAGCTCCTCCAATTAAAGTAGCCACAAATAGCCCAGGTAGACCAGTTACCATACTGAGGCGATCAACTACGAAGTAAGGCATTATTTCCTCTTTCTTCTTATGAATCCTCGAAGCCAGGGTCGCAATCCGCATAAACAGCATATACAAGACTCCTCCTCCAAATATTAGGACGTAAATAATTATAATGCCTATAGCATAATCCATAAGACTCTGCAATTCAAATTACCATATGTAATTATTTGTAATTTAATGAAATGAGTCCAAGTTAATTTAGAAAGTTAGTGTTTCACACACTTTCCTTGAAAATCTGAAAATTTAATTTTAGTAGTAAATAAGATGCCTGTTTAACACGACTCCTTGGTCATACCATGATTAGTTCATTAAAGTTACGAGTCCTATTTTTAAAACGTAAATCAGTGAGGGAGTGAAAGTAGTTTATATATAATACAGTATGTTGACCTTGCATTCTACGCACTTTCAGAATATTGACTTTATTTATGATTTAGTTTTACATTATACGTGATAAAGAATGCACCATCGGTTACCAAATTTGAGTACACTAGGCCACACACCTACTTCAGGCCCGATATATTCCGTCTTTCGAAACCGATGATCAGGGCTGCCGAGCTAATTTGGGTTCCGGAAACGTAAGATGATATGGGAATCCCTAGTAATAATAATAATAATAATAAAATTCGCAGTTCTGTTATGGAAGGTTCTGGTTCTTCTTTCTTCTCTCCTTAAAAAGAATGAAAGGGGTTTGTTGTGTATGAGAAGTGTTTGGTATTCTGTCAGCAATAATAGTATCGTAACTCTCCTTTTTAACTTCGTCAAGGACTGCGTGTGGCACAATTTTTCCCACATTCCTCAATAAACCCATTTTGAGATTTTCAGGAGATAATATGTCTTCATGCCACTTTGCTGATCTTGATGTTATTTTACGGTTTGGATGTGTAATTGCAACTCCTGTAGCGCTTTCAGCTTTCATTTGTTCTTCGAGATCATGACCAGTTTCAGTGTGTTACTTCATATTTTCCTCAGGTTTTCCAGTCGAGGTTGTGGGTTATGTAAACGGAGTTTGTTTCCCGAGTTCGTACTCGTTATATTGCAATTCGTCGAAGGAGAACGGAAACTTTTTCCCAGTCTGAGTCGCCTACTGTTTGTCCTTCTGTTTGTAACTTTATTCCCGAACATTCCTCAACGTTGCTTAATTTTTGTGTATTTCTGTTTACCCATTGCTTTATTACTTAGTATTATTTATTACTTTATTTCGGGTCTGTTTATATCTCTATATTACTAGATTATCTTTCAATATCTCCATCTCTACTTCTCCAGGCATATACTATATCTGTATCTCTTTGGTATCTAATCTCAGAGTAAACCTGATAATCCAAACACTGGTAAACTCAAACAGTAGTAGGAAACAAAAACGGTCGAAGATACAAACTCCCCAAATCAAAAATATTTCAATGATTAGCAGCTAGTTTGATTGACAACAGCTCGTGTCAGATGACTGAGATGTTTAAGATCATTCTGAATTCTTCGATAAGAGAGAACCACGTTTTGCTGCAGTTAGTTCCTGACCAAGCTAATGAGCCAAATGTACCCGGTTACATGGGCTGGAAAGCTTGAGAGAGCAACTTTCCTACATTAAGCCGTACCCCAAGAAAGGGTAGTGCGCTCGAATAGACGGATCTTTGCTTGAAACCAATGAAGTTTTTTTTTATTATTATTATTATTATTATTGTTACATGTTTCAGTAAGTGTCTTATTTTTATCTCTTTTAGTCATAATTTTTAGTTTGTTTTTAAATATATTATTGTTTGATTTATCTTATCCCTTATTACCTTCAAGAATATTGTACTATGTTATGAAATTTACAGTATATCCTGCTAATAAAGCTTATCATTATTATCACGTCGTTAAGTAAATTACTTCGCCATTAAGCGTTTCTGTAGAAAAAGTAATTTTTTCACGTCATGAGAAAATATTAAAAAATAAAATTTCATTTTAGGATTGTAGCTAGAATTATGTGTCTCTCTCCACTTACCCTATTATTATTACTTCCTAAAATGGGAGTAAAAAGATATTTAAGACGAACTCATCGTGAACGAAAATTATAAATCCAATTTCATAGAAAATATAACAAAATTTAATATTTTTCAATGACAGTTAAAAGTTAAGCATATCACAAAAGTTTTTGTAGCCTGTCAGTGGTTCCCAGCTTTCGGGTTTTTTTTTTTAACAGCTACACTCTGCAACCAGTTGAGGAATGTGTCTGTCAACTGAGGCTGAAATATCTTCTTTGGTAAATTAATATTAATTAGGATGCAAGTTTTATTTCCATTCATTAACATGGTGGAGTTGTGAGATATTTCATAATACTAGAAATAGTAGTGATACGTAGACGTACAATCTAAGTAAGCATAACTCCAAATATAATAACTTACTTTACAGCATCGTTTATTGTTCGAACTGAGCTTAAACGTTGGACGTAGATTTGAGATACTCCATAAAGTGAAGAGTATAAGAAAAGGCCCATACTAATCGTGTTGTAAATATTATGCCTTTCGTAAATGCTTGGATTAGTACTGAAAAGTAAGAAAAATATGTCCTTAGTTCATTTTCTATTAACATTTCATTAAGTAGAAAACTGTCAATGCGGGTAAGCCGACCGAGTTTGAGCGCAAGTTTTAAATTCCACTTAAATGTTTAATCATACGAGGGTTGTTCAAAAAGTAAGTTTACAAAGTGTTTTAAAGAAACTGTTTTATTACAAGGCAAGTAATTATTACAAGTATTTCAATAACAGCTATAGAAAAACTATATATGCTTACAACATGGTATCGCATGTGTTACCTTTACTTCTTAATTAAATATAAATTATTAATTAATTGAATTAAATATCTACAAAATTGCCTCGGGATTGGCGATATAGCCTATTGGGTTGGGAATGAAAATAATTGCCATACATACATAGAACCCCATATGTAGGCATTGGGCCTGCATGACAAGAAAACCAAATTTATTATTTCGTATTAAAAATTTTCCATTGCTGACTCGTGAAAATTACTTCGAGAGAAGAGTCAACGAACTTTGCAAAATCAAAATAATAAAAGACGAAGATTTATATTAGCGGCTCGCTCGGAGCTTGCTTATGTTAAGCCCTGCTTTTAAGCAAGGAAGATGTACTTTATCTTCCTATAAGTTCTGAGTGAAATCCTCTTAATATAAAACCTAATAACTATAAAAAGATAGGCCTATTCCTCCAGGTATTTAAATATAGTGACTGCCTATATTAGTTACATCAAATCAACTCGTTGTGTAACTCCATCGTACCACGGCCCTACATCGAAAAAGATCGTCGCGCCCAACATCGAAACAGAAGCGAGGCCCAACGAAATAATAAGGTAAGGCAATTCCTTTCTTTACTATTAGGGAGCGCTAAAATACCGAGGGCGAATAAATTTAACATTAACCACTAAAAACAATACATAAAGAGGTCCTTCAAAGATCTACAAATACATAACTCTCTAGAGAAAAAACGTAGGGCTTTTGTCGTTAACTCTCCACTGAAATCTGCTGGCAATTTCCAACGGATTAGGGTAACAGGCAATCAACCCATAGCCTGATATAGTTTTTTCATTTCATAACTTATTACTACTTTTCTAAATAATCACCAAACAGATTCAAACATTTGTCGTAGCGTGAGACAAGCTTTCCGATGCTGGTTGGTAAAATGTAGGGGCCTTAGCTTTTGACCAGTTTCATACGGCCGCTTCTGCATCAGACCGTTTTGAAATTTACCTCCGAGGTGTTCCTTCAGGGCTGGAAACAAATGGAAGTCGCTTGGTGCAAGGTCAGGACTATTGTGGGGGCGGGGGAGGAATAATCCACAATTTCCTATTGGAACTATCCCGAAAGTTGGCGTGTTTGATATGCAATATGAGGGCGTGCATTTTCATGCAAGAACACCACACCTGCAGTAGGCAACCCGGGACGTTTTCTTCTGATAGCTGTGCGGAGTCGCTGTAAAATTTCACAATAAAAAGTGTCATTTATTGTTGTCCTTTTCGCATGAATTCAACATGCAAAACGCCTTCATGGTCCCAAAAATCGTTGCCATCACCTTACCAGCTGATGGTGCAATCTTGAACTTTTTGGTCTGTGGTGACCCCAGTAGTATAGCCGCAAAAGGGTAGAGTGCAAGAATGTTGCAAGTGATTACTTAATGTTGCAAGGGGGGGTGTTGCAAAAATAATAAAAAATAATAAAAAAGGAAAAAAAAGAAAAAAAAAAAAAAGAGTACTGGCCTTTGTTGGCAACCGGGGTTGCAAGGGGCATGCAACTTGGAGGCGGAGTTCTCCCCCAAGCTATTCCCCCCAAAGGGCCAGAAAGGAGAGAAAGGAGGAGAGGTGTTCACCTGGCAGGAGCCAAGTGCATATTAAGACTTCGGCCGAGTAGGCGTTGTTTTATAGGCTCCTAATCAGCCAGTTGGCTGAGCCAAGGGGGAGGGGTACACCTGAAGGAGAGAGAGAAGAGAGAGTACTTGCCTTTGATTGCAAGGCATGCAACTTGGAGGCGGAGTTCTCCCCCAAGTTATTTTCGTTTACCTAACCTAAGAGGCCTCTAAGGGGTTTTCCCAAACGGCCAGAAAGAGAAGGACCAGAGGTCCTTGCTCGGCTGGGAGCCGAGCTTGAATGACTCCGTCAGTCATCTCTCGGTCCTTTATAAACCTCTATTCTGGCTGAGTTGCCAGATAGCGCCATGTATTCAGTTGCTGAGTTGCCAGATCACGCCGTGTATTCAGTTGCTGAGTTGCCAGATCGCACCATGTATGCAGTTGCTGAGTTGCCAGATCACGCCATGTATTCAGGTGCTGAGTTGCCAGATCGCACCATGTATTCCAGATAGCGCCATGTATTCCAGATAGCAAAAACCATATATTATTCATCCATTTAAATAGTGTACCACAATATATGACGGTAGATGAATTCAATTAAATTCTGTTTATTAAATAAATAATTTTTACACACTTAATTTTTATTATAAATATTTGAACAACGAAACGATATGAAAATTTACGAAACAATTCATTTAAAAGTTGAAATTATCCAAAACACAATCCGCTATAACGGGGTCGGACGACATGAGATATCTTCCTTCCAGACCGCTCTTGATATATATATATATATATATATATATAATAAACGAATAAACAACTCGTGCACACACACACACACACACACACACGAGGAAAAGGCAGAAACTAGGTCATTTCGAATCGTGTCCCTAGAGACCTTTTCGGCCGAGGGTTAATCCTTCGTCCAAGATATTCGAGCAAAAAACACCTTTCACATCAATTCTTATTATCATTATTATTATTATTATTATTTCTACAATGAAAATATTTTATATTTACGCGTAACTTAGACCCACAGTTTAACGTTGAAACCGAATGCTCTTTCCTCTCCTCCTTTCTCTCCTTTCTCTTGGGGGATAACGCCGCCTCCAAGTATGCTAAACGTATATTATAAGAAATTAATAGTTATATTTTTAAGTCCGAAATTCTCGAATTTAAAGGCACTCTTTTTATATTTTCCATTCAGCGAAGCATGGTCCTGCATGCCGATTAATATCCTTTTAGGAAGATTTCCCATATGTGTGTCTATTTTGTTTTGGTAAACCTTTCAAAACCAAAAATATTACGCGCTTTTCACCTTAAAGTGTCGATGACGGGGATGAAATAAAAGGTAGGACGCGAGCCTACATTTGTCAAATTAGCTCAGACGAAATACACACAAATCTTTCAACCCTTATATATATATATATATATATATATATATATATATATATATGAACTTTCACCGAATTAAAACAAATCACTAATCAGTTAAAAGAATTCGCTCTATTATCATATTCACAAATCTACACACACACACACACACACACACACACACGAGGAAAGGGTTTCCGACAATCTGGGTCAATTCGAAGAACACCTGTTTCTTCCAGACCGTTCCTGATAAATCTCTCTACATTCGTCAAAAAAATTAGCTCAGACAAAATACATACAATTCTTTCACCTTACCTATATATATATATATATATATATATATAAAAGAGTCATATTAGCTGTTCTAGCCCTCCGTTCATTTGACTTTTAAATCTATTAAACCATTCTTAAAATTAAATGCTTTACTCCATTTATAATGAAAAGGTACGACTTGGGATGTCATTCGGCTACTGAGAGTTATTAGCAATCAAGTTCAGTAAAGATTGCCGCGGCTAATATGTATCATATTTCTGAGAAAGTCGAAAACCATACCCATATTATGTTATAGCAGTCAGGGTGAGTCTTCTGCCACGTCAGGCGTACGCTAGGTTAGGCGGTAGAGCAAATTCCCCATGTCATCAACTTTCGGACAGTCTGGGATCATTGGGCGTGATTTCCGACTTTTCCAAAAAATATGTGGCCGTAAAATTACCTACTGCACTTACCCCTACCATACCACTTTGTTTAGGAGTGTATCGTACTTACAGATGTCATGCAGGGAAGGCATTTTCTGATTTACATCATTGGTAAACTTAGTCGTTTGTATGTTAACAATTTTTAGAAAACGTTTTGTATATTCCCTTACAGAAAAGGCCTTCCTTCGGATCTTTTCCGTTTGGGGGCTAGCAGCGAATTTTAAGGAAAATCGGTATATATATATATATATATATATATATATATATATCAGGGGCGGCTTCTTAATGAATGCAAGGCATGCACTGCATGCGTAAATAATATACTCAATGAATTTAAAATTATTATTTAAGTTAAAAAAATAAAGTTAAAATTATTATTGATATTATTAATATAATATTGGTTCTATCCTCGGTTACTACATAACTCATAAGAATACCATAAAAGACAAAATACAGCTTATCTAATATGTACTACACTGTAATGCATGTGACTGCATGCGTAAGTAAAATTACCACGAGCCGCCACTGATATATATATATATATATATATATATATATATATATAATATATATATATATATATATATGGCATGATGTAGTATCTCGTTTCGTCGAACTAAAACCAAAACACTCGATCGTGTTCGCAAATCCACACACACACACACACACACACACACACACACACGCCTGTATATATTATGAAAATCAGGAAAAATACCAAATGTATATTAATTCAAATGATGCTAAACGTATATTATAAGAAATTAATTACTATTTTCTCCTTTTAAGAGAATCATTTATTATAAGAAATTAATTACTCAATATAAGGAATTAATCATTAAACGCGCGCGTAGCACACGTGTTTGTCGAGACCTTTTGAAAGGGGGCTAGCGGCTGCGAAGGAATTTTGGTACGAATATATGGAAGGGCTGTAGTATCTCGTTTCGCCGAAATAAAATCAAAACAATCGATCGTATTCGCAAATCTACACACACACACACACACACACACACGCACACACACACATATCCCGGAAACCAATGCATTTTTTCATCTCTCCGTGGAGCAGAACGAATCACACGTGCTCGCCCGCTTTTCACCTTAAAATGAATTAACGCAATTTTACGAAAAAGAATAGGAATTTCAGAATTAGGTTAACATTTATACATAAATACAAGGTTAGAAGCTTTATCAACTCCTAATTTATTCTCAATGATAACCTATATTTTTAATATCATTAATTAATTTTCTTTTTATCATAACTCAGCCGAGCAACGATGTTAAGCAACGTTGGAATCCAAAGGATACTTCCCTTACACTTTCCTCACCAGCGAGACTTTAAACTACGTAGGCCCACCAACCCGCAAACATTGTTTTGACTGTATGGATGAACGTGAAGACTTTGATCGATACTACAACAGTTTTAATGAAAGTAACCCTTATAATATAGCTGATGAATGTGAGCGTTATTGCGTGAATGATGTGCGCGTGCTTAGAGTATGTTTCCATGCCTTTAGAAGAATGTACATAACCCGTTTCAAATGCGATCCACTGCAAATCGCATTCAGAATTTTTCTATCACCCATAGTTTTCGAGAAAATAATATTTCCATTTACTCAGAGTTTCCCGCAGATCTTATATAAACTCCTCCTAAATACCAGTAAAACAAATTTCATGATTTTACTAATAAAATAAATGTATATCTTGATAAATTTAATGTTAATGAAGTCGCCATAAAGTAAACATTTAATTTGGACCATTTCTCTCTTTGTGCATATATATTATTAAAAATGTTAATTGTTCTAAACTATTTATAAAAGAAAATGGGATTTTGGCAGAACTTGCATAATTATGTATTCTACAACTTGCTTATTGTAATTTTAAATATGTTATGAACGTTATACGCGTCACTATTAAATGTCATTTATATTTTTTTTACTGTCCAAACGTATTTGGTTTTAGAATTTATAAATCTTAAAAAGATGTAGGAAAACAAGAAACACAAAGGAGAAAATGAATTCCTAACTGATGCATTTACATGCTCAAATATATGTAATAATAATTTTTTTACTGTCCAAACGTATTTGGTTTTAGAATTTATAAATCTTAAAAAGATGTAGGAAAACAAGAAACACAAAGGAGAAAATGAATTCCTAACTGATGCATTTACATGCTCAAATATATGTAATAATAATAATAATAATAATAATAATAATAATATCGCTAACAATAGACATATATACTATTCAAGTACTGTCATCAAATGAATTAGCCACAGCCTACTAAGGGCCTACCTACCAAAGCCCCACCAAAGGCGTCTCACAAAGTGTGTGGAACTACATTTGCATGCAAGTTAGAGGTCTTAGTGACAGAATGGGTTATCTCAAAGTCTAGCATCAGCTAAAAGTCAATTTTCTACAAATGTTTCTACATGTTTAATATATATACTGTATTTGTTTGTTGTCAGGAAAGGAACCCAAAATGCTTGTAATATAAGTTACTCATTACTATTGCTTCAGTTATATAGGCTACTATGGTGATAATAAATATCTGTATTCTTGCAAGATTTTTTATTATTATTAAAAATGTAGCTCATGACATGGATTGGCTCGAGATCATATAGTTTTGGCTATTCAAAGAAAAGTACTTTGTGAAAAATTCTGGATTTTTTCAAAATTTTGAAATGTTTAAATTTCTTTTTACAACATTGAATTGCAATTTTACTTCCATTTTATTACTTGGTAAGATAATTCACAAATGTTAAATTATCTAAATAAGTTTTACTCATAAAAAAGACAATATATACCTAGATTATTACTACATTTGCAGTTAACACAACAGATGGACCAGCTTGTAGGCTCAATACTTGGATCTACCTAAGTAAATCATGTAGAACCGTGTTCTACTGCTCTTTAAGCACTTCCTAGTAATTTAAATTATGCAGTTAGTACAGATAAACTAGCAATAACCACCATTTTCAGTACAAAACCTTAAATTTAAGTAGCGTATTACTTCCCTTAATACAAGTGTACAGTACTTAGCTATATACAATAATGAATTCCTGAGTTTTTAAGCATGTGAATTATTGGCGATAAGTTCATATTCTTTTTTAATATGTGTTGTTTTATGTAAATTCGTATGTAAACTTATATACAGCTAATAACTCTTATGTTTAGACACTGACTCAGGAAATTATTATTGTACTCAGGCTTTAAGTCTGATTGTCTTCAACACTCCATGGCCTCACATTCATAAATTGACAATTTATTATTCAGCTTGATACAGGTCTGTAGTTACTTAGGCTTTTTTTTAAATACTAATCAATTTTAGATAAACAATCATTTGATAACTTGTACTGTCTCCCCATTTTCTCAGCAACTGTAGGTGGTTCAATTGAACACAAAACATGTTGGAATGGAATCCAGCAAAAGTCCTCTTGTTCAGGCCATTTAAAAGGATTCTTTTTCATGAAATTTACTAATAGATCCTTCTCAGTATCACACACTTAAACTATGTTTCCAACAAACCAGTCACCTTCATAGAAACAGGCAACATATGTACCAGGTTTATATTGGTAAGCCACATTTTCTTGTGTAACATTGAGGAAGGAAAGTTGTACGTTAAAGAAATTTTCATCACTAGAAATTTTGTACAGTTTAATGCCTGTTGATGAAGGTCTAAATCAGTGATATGAACGGGTTCCTGGGATTGTCTTAATTAAGGAATACCTTTTTTCTAACTCAAATAAATTAGCATTTTTCCTCAATTTTAGCTGAATCAATGTACAGAAATTGTATACCATTAATATTAGATTTGCACCAATCGAACATCTCTTTTGCATTGGTGATGTGACCTTTACTTGACCAAGACCAAAAATTAATTACTTTAGATGTCACAAATACAATTTTAAGGTATGTATATACAGTGCCCGCGAAAAGTATCCGATCACCCTGGAAATTTGTATTTTTACATAAAAAACAATGTTTAAATGTATACTAACCTTATATTAGTATTTTGTCATCTGTCCTTTGGTTTGGATGACTTGTTCTAGACGTTTTGGCATGGATTTAATCAAGTTTTGACAAACTTCCACTGATATTTCCTTGCACCATACCTTTTTGATGGCTTCTTGTAATTTTTCGACTGAGCCAGTGTCGTGGCATTCAACCTTATTTTTTATTATTAGCCACATATTTTCTATCGGATTGAGATCTGGACTATTACCAGGCCAATCCAAAATATCAAATTTATTGTCAATAATCCATTTTGTCACTATTTTGGCCTTGTGACATGGTGCACCATCATGCATGTATGTTTTGTCCTTTGGATTGCCATTGCCATTGGAAGTTTATCCTGTAGCACTAAATACCGTGCACCATTCATAGTTGTGTTCTTCGGAAGAAAATATAGGTTTCCACGCCCATAGTAACCGAAACAACCCCAAACCATCACACTTGGAGGGTGTTTCATTGTCTTTAGGGTGTATTTAGGGTCCATCCTATTTGAGCCAATGGGCCGGCGAACCTTTTTTGGACAACTTCTGAATGTCAAAAATGTCGACTCATCACTAAATAAAACCTTTTTCCAGTCATCAACAGTCCAATGAATATATTTTTTACAAAATGCGACACGTTTTTTACGCATTTTTTCATTAATGAACGGTTTCTTAGCAGCATGGCGAGATGGTAATCCGAGTTCTTTTTGGAGCCGCTCCTGGATAGTTCGTTCAGATACACCAGATAACAAATTATTCATATTAAATTTTATTTCTTTCGCAGTTATTGTTGGGTTTTTCAATACTAAACGTTTCATAAGTTTGTCTGTTCGTGAATTTGTTTTTCTCGGTCTGCCAGATCGTTTTTTAGGGACTGGCGTGGTTAGGCCGGCATTGTTCTTAGCCCGTGAAACCCATAAATTAACGGTACTTTGGGATATGTTTAATTCCTTAGCTATCTGTCTCTGTGATTTCCCACATGTATGCAAAGCAACAATAGCACCTCGACAATCACTCTTAAGTTGTTTTTTAGCACACATTATATATAAATTTTATTTACACCACTTTCTGTAAAAAATAACAAAATATCAATAAATTTACACAAACAGTGAAATCTGACAACTTTGAGACAGCCACCCGCAACGAAGGCTACCAGAACACTAATTTGAGAATGCGTTGGATAGCTCTCATATCAGCGAGCAACCTCAAAGTTACCAGATGTCGCTAGAACAAATAGAAAGTGAATTATGTGTCTCTGAATATCAAGGGAAAATATTGTATTTTCTTGAGTGATCGGATACTTTTCGCGGGCACTGTAGTATAAGGGTTTTATCAGCTATCATGTATTTGTTTTGAAGTTGTAGCAAAGTTTGTTTTAACCCAGCTATTTTTATTTTTCTTGCTCTACTTTGTCCCACAACAACAACCTTAAGGGTTTCAAATGTTCAATCAAGAGTTAAAGTTACATTTGCAGTTTTAAAACAGGTTTGTAATGGGCTTTTATTGATAAATGATGAAATAGAGAAATCTTCATTTCCTTGTCGGTTCCTTATTCTTTACACTCAAGGCCTATCCTAACTAAAAACATTGTAAATTTTTAATTCAACCTGCGTCACAGGTTGAATAAAAAAAAAATTATTACAGTAATTTAACTTGCTCAACATCATAAAATTAAACTCAGAACTTTAACACTAACAACAATTATGGAAGATTTCAACAAAAGGGCAAAAACCCAGACTAAAAAGCAAAAACACAGACCTTGGGGACTATGGCACCATCTCAAAACTACAAAATATGATCTTGATACAACATTAAATTCGGTTAATATTCGTCTTTTAACCCTCTCACGCGCGGCTAAATCAGTACAATATATTGAATTGCCATTGAAAACTGACTAAGAAAATATATATCTTATGTTGTGCAAATTTGTTGAAATGTACTTTTTTTAATAAAATATATTTCCTGTTTTGGCTATAATGTACTTTTTTCATAAAATATTTTTCCTGGTTGGGCTATTTTTCACTACTCTGCGATTTAATTAGCTGGTTGGGTTTTGTTCTGGCTATTTTTTCAAATTGGATTCAGTTTAGTGGTGTTTGTGATAGAATTATGACGTGCCACTCGTGTGATTTTGACCTGAGTCGTCATGTGTCCTAGATGAAGACAAAGGATTGGATGTTTTTATCAATTACGGCGTTATTCTCTCATCCTTAACTTGTCCGAAATGTGACAGTGAGTGCCTAACACGAAAAGATCAGAAGATATTTAGGTGAAATAACCAATATCAGCCTGTTAGGTTAATTGAATGTACGGCTAGGTTAATTGAATGCCTGGTTAGGTCAACTATACACCCTTGATGAGCCAATAAAACATGTTTAGGGCCTACATTTCTAAGTTTAAACGTTATAACTGAATGCTCAGAGTGTGAAAAAGTATATATATATATATATATATATATATATATATATATATGTGGGAAGGGTTCACGTTCCTCTTCACCACACCATTGCCTGCTCCAACAAAACATCATTACCAAATATCTCTTTCGGGCATTATTTTATCTAGTTTATTCTTAAAAGTCTCCAAAGTACGGGAACTCACAACTTCTTCATCTGAGCTATTCCAGAATTTTACTATTCTGTTTGAAAACTATGTTGTACTAACTACGATTTACATCTTTGTTGAAAAAGCTTAACGCCAGTGTCTCTTGTCCTATTATTGCGATCTTTTGTAAAAGTTTCCGCATTAGGTTCAATCTAACATTATCCTTATTTCTAATTTCAATACAGTGAGTTGTAGGCTTAAGAGCATGATTCACATTGGCACCCAAATCTCGCTCCTTCTTTTCTTCATTTATCCAACTTCCAACCAAGTTATACTCAAATTCTGGATTGTTATGATCAGGGTTGTTTGGCTTAAACCATTTGGTTTAAGTCATTTTAAAAAAAACAAAAAAGCCATTGGCTTTTATAAAAACCATTGGTATTTGGCTTTTTAAAAAAAAAGGTTTTTACCAGCCCTTGCCACGACCAACATGCATAACTTTACACTTTTCCACATTAATTTTCGTCACCCATCTATCTGCCCAAGCATCTACTTCATCAATAGCCTTTTGCTTTCTCATGACATCTGTTAAAGATCTTACGTTTTGGCCCAATTTTGTATCATCTGAAAATAATGAGGTTTTACTATTTAGATCCACATTCCAAGTCACTAATATAAACAATAAAAAGTAGAGGTCCAAGTACTGGCTATCTTCAAACTTAATATGTAAGAGCAAATTGGCTACTCTCTCAACTAATTAGCTCTTTTCATAGCCCTCTGGGGCCAGCACAGAGCTCTCATGTCACATATATATATATATATATATATATATATATATATATATATATATATATATATATTACTTTTTCACACTCTGAGCATTCAGTTATAACGTTTAAACTTAGAAATGTAGGCCCTAAACATGTTTTATTGGCTCATCAAGGGTGTATAGTTGACCTAACCAGGCATTCAATTAACCTAGCCGTACATTCAATTAACCTAACAGGCTGATATTGGTTATTTCACCTAAATATCTTCTGATCTTTTCGTGTTAGGCACTCACTGTCACATTTCGGACAAGTTAAGGATGAGAGAATAACGCCGTAATTGATAAAAACATCCAATCCTTTGTCTTCATCTAGGACACATGACGACTCAGGTCAAAATCACACGAGTGGCACGTCATAATTCTATCACAAACACCACTAAACTGAATCCAATTTGAAAAAATAGCCAGAACAAAACCCAACCAGCTAATTAAATCGCAGAGTAGTGAAAAATAGCCCAACCAGGAAAAATATTTTATGAAAAAAGTACATTATAGCCAAAACAGGAAATATATTTTATTAAAAAAAGTACATTTCAACAAATTTGCACAACATAAGATATATATTTTCTTAGTCAGTTTTCAATGGCAATTCAATATATTGTACTGATTTAGCCGCGCGTGAGAGGGTTAAAAGACGAATATTAACCGAATTTAATGTTGTATCAAGATCATATTTTGTAGTTTTGAGATGGTGCCATAGTCCCCAAGGTCTGTGTTTTTGCTTTTTAGTCTGGGTTTTTGCCCTTTTGTTGAAATCTTCCATAATTGTTGTTAGTGTTAAAGTTCTGAGTTTAATTTTATGATGTTGAGCAAGTTAAATTACTGTAATAAATTTTTTTTTTATTCAACCTGTGACGCAGGTTGAATTAAAAATTTACAATGTTTTTAGTTAGGATAGGCCTTGAGTGTAAAGAATAAGGAACCGACAAGGAAATGAAGATTTCTCTATTTCATCATTTATCAATAAAAGCCCATTACAAACCTGTTTTAAAACTGCAAATGTAACTTTAACTCTTGATTGAACATTTGAAACCCTTAAGGTTGTTGTTGTGGGACAAAGTAGAGCAAGAAAAATAAAAATAGCTGGGTTAAAACAAACTTTGCTACAACTTCAAAACAAATACATGATAGCTGATAAAACCCTTATACTATATACATACCTTAAAATTGTATTTGTGACATCTAAAGTAATTAATTTTTGGTCTTGGTCAAGTAAAGGTCACATCACCAATGCAAAAGAGATGTTCGATTGGTGCAAATCTAATATTAATGGTATACAATTTCTGTACATTGATTCAGCTAAAATTGAGGAAAAATGCTAATTTATTTGAGTTAGAAAAAAGGTATTCCTTAATTAAGACAATCCCAGGAACCCGTTCATATCACTGATTTAGACCTTCATCAACAGGCATTAAACTGTACAAAATTTCTAGTGATGAAAATTTCTTTAACGTACAACTTTCCTTCCTCAATGTTACACAAGAAAATGTGGCTTACCAATATAAACCTGGTACATATGTGGCCTGTTTCTATGAAGGTGACTGGTTTGTTGGAAACATAGTTTAAGTGTGTGATACTGAGAAGGATCTATTAGTAAATTTCATGAAAAAGAATCCTTTTAAATGGCCTGAACAAGAGGACGTTTGCTGGATTCCATTCCAACATGTTTTGTGTTCAATTGAACCACCTACAGTTGCTGAGAAAATGGGGAGACAGTACAAGTTATCAAATGATTGTTTATCTAAAATTGAGGAGTATTTAAAAAAAGCCTAAGTAACTACAGACCTGTATCAAGCTGAATAATAAATTGTCAATTTATGGCTGTGAGGCCATGGAGTGTTGAAGACAATCAGACTTAAAGCCTGAGTACAATAATAATTTCCTGAGTCAGTGTCTAAACATAAGAGTTATTAGCTGTATATAAGTTTACATACGAATTTACATAAAACAACACATATTAAAAAAGAATATGAACTTATAGCCAATAATTCACATGCTTAAAAACTCAGGAATTCATTATTGTATATAGCTAAGTACTGTACACTTGTATTAAGGGAAGTAATACGCTACTTAAATTTAAGGTTTTGTACTGAAAATGGTGGTTACTGCTAGTTTATCTGTACTAACTGCATAATTTAAATTACTAGGAAGTGCTTAAAGAGCAGTAGAACACGGTTCTACATGATTTACTTAGGTAGATCCAAGTATTGAGCCTACAAGCTGGTCCATCTGTTGTGTTAACTGCAAATGTAGTAATAATCTAGGTTATATTATGTCTTTTTTATGAGTAAAACTTATTTAGATAATTTAACATTTGTGAATTATCTTACCAAGTAATAAAATGGAAGTAAAATTACAATTCAATGTTGTAAAAAGAAATTTAAACATTTCAAAATTTTGAAAAAACAGAATTTTTCACAAAGTACTTTTCTTTGAATAGCCAAAACTATATGATCTCGAGCCAATCCATGTCATGAGCTACATTTTTTAATAATAATAAAAAATCTTGCAAGAATACAGATATTTATTATCACCATAGTAGCCTATATAACTGAAGCAATAGTAATGAGTAACTTATATTACAAGCATTTTGGGTTCCTTTCCTGACAACAAACTAAATACAGTATATATATTAAACATGTAGAAACATTTGTAGAAAATTGCCTTTTAGCTGATGCTAGACTTTGAGATAACCCATTCTGTCACTAAGACCTCTAACTTGCATGCAAATGTAGTTCCACACACTTTGTGAGACGCCTTTGGTGGGGCTTTGGTAGGTAGGCCCTTAGTAGGCTGTGGCTAATTCATTTGATGACAGTACTTGAATAGTATATATGTCTATTGTTAGCGATATTATTATTATTATTATTATTATTACATATATTTGAGCATGTAAATGCATCAGTTAGGAATTCATTTTCTCCTTTGTGTTTCTTGTTTTCCTACATCTTTTTAAGATTTATAAATTCTAAAACCAAATACGTTTGGACAGTAAAAAAATATAAATGACATTTAATAGTGACGCGTATAACGTTCATAACATATTTAAAATTACAATAAGCAAGTTGTAGAATACATAATTATGCAAGTTCTGCCAAAATCCCATTTTCTTTTATAAATAGTCTTAGAACAATTAACATTTTTAATAATATATGCACAAAGAGAGAAATGGTCCAAATTAAATGTTTACTTTATGGCGACTTCATTAACATTAAATTTATCAAGATATACATTTATTTTATTAGTAAAATCATGAAATTTGTTTTACTGGTATTTAGGAGGAGTTTATATAAGATCTGCGGGAAACTCTGAGTAAATGGAAATATTATTTTCTCGAAAACTATGGGTGATAGAAAAATTCTGAATGCGATTGCAGTGGATCGCATTTGAAACGGGTTATGTACATTCTTCTAAAGGCATGGAAACATACTCTAAGCACGCGCACATCATTCACGCAATAACGCTCACATTCATCAGCTATATTATAAGGGTTACTTTCATTAAAACTGTTGTAGTATCGATCAAAGTCTTCACGTTCATCCATACAGTCAAAACAATGTTTGGGGGTGGTGGGCCTACGTAGTTTAAAGTCTCGCTGGTGAGGAAAGTGTAAGGGAAGTATCCTTTGGATTCCAACGTTGCTTAACATCGTTGCTCGGCTGAGTTATGATAAAAAGAAAATTAATTAATTATATTAAAAATATAGGTTATCATTGAGAAATAAATTAGGAGTTGATAAAGCTTCTAACCTTGTATTTATGTATAAATGTTAACTTAATTCTGAAATTCCTATTCTTTTTCGTAAAATTGCTTTAATTCACTTTAAGGTGAAAAGCGGGCGAGCACGTGTGATTCGTTCTGCTCCACGGAGAGATGAAAAAATGCATTGGTTTCCGGGATTGTGTGTGGTGTGTGTGTGTGTGTGTGTGTGTGTAGATTTGCGAATACGATCGATTGTTTTGATTTTATTTCGGCGAAACGAGATACTACAGCCCTTCCATATATTCGTACCAAAATTCCTTCGCAGCCGCTAGCCCCCTTTCAAAAGGTCTCGACAAACACGTGTGCTACGCGCGCGTTTAATGATTAATTCCTTATATTGAGTAATTAATTTCTTATAATAAATGATTCTCTTAAAAGGAGAAAATAGTAATTAATTTCTTATAATATACGTTTAGCATCATTTGAATTAATATACATTTGGTATTTTTCCTGATTTTCATAATATATACAGGCGTGTGTGTGTGTGTGTGTGTGTGTGTGTGTGTGTGTGTGTGTGATTTGCGAACACGATCGAGTGTTTTGGTTTTAGTTCGACGAAACGAGATACTACATCACGCCATATATATATATATATATATATATATATATACCGATTTTCCTTAAAATTCGCTGCTAGCCCCCAAACGGAAAAGATCCGAAGGAAGACCTTTTGTGTAAGGAATATACAAAACGTTTTCTAAAAATTGTTAACATACAAAAGACTAAGTTTACCAATGATGTAAATCAGAAAATGCCTTCCCTGCATGACATCTGTAAGTACGATACACTCCTAAACAAAGAGGTATGGTAGGGGTAAGTGCAGTAGGTAATTTTACGGCCACATATTTTTTGGAAAAGTCGGAAATCACGCCCAATGATCCCTGACTGTCCGAAAGTTGATGACATGGGGAATTTGCTCTACCGCCTAACCTAGCGTACGCCTGACGTGGCAGAAGACTCCCCTGACTGCTATAACATAATATGGGTATGGTTTTCGACTTTCTCAGAAATATGATACATATTAGCCGCGGCAATCTTTACTGAACTTGATTGCTAATAACTCTCAGTAGCCGAATGACATCCCAAGTCGTACCTTTTCATTATAAATGGAGTAAAGCATTTAATTTTAAGAATGGTTTAATAGATTTAAAAGTCAAATGAACGGAGGGCTAGAACAGCTAATATGGCTCTTTCTATATATATATATATATATAGGTAAGGTGAAAGAATTGTATGTATTTCGTCTGAGCTAATTTTTTTGACGAATGTAGAGAGATTTATCAGGAGCGGTCTGGAAGAAACAGGTGTTCTTCGAATTGACCCAGATTGTCGGAAACCCTTTCCTCGTGTGTGTGTGTGTGTGTGTGTGTGTGTGTGTGTGTGTGTAGATTTGTGAATATGATAATAGAGCGAATTCTTTTAACTGATTAGTGATTTGTTTTAATTCGGTGAAAGTTCATTTATATATATATATATATATATATATAATATATATATATATATATATATATATATATATATATATATATATAGAGGGTGGGCCGTAAGTTTCCATATATAGGAAAAATTAAACGTTTGTTTTTATGTTTCAGATACCTAAGAATATGCGTTTGACGTAAGATCTTGTTTACTGATGAAGCAATTTTTACGTCAATGGAGAGGTAATCGGCAAAACATACGTTATTGGAGTAATGCTAACCCTAACTGGCTGAGTCCGACGAAGATGCAAGGTGCCGGTAAAGTGATGGTGTGGGCCGGGATATGGGGTGACAGAATTATTGGACCAATTTTTGTCAGTGGAAATCTTAATGCCGAAAGGTATCTTAACATGTTGCAAGAAGAGATTTTCCCATCCCTGCTAAACGAGAAGGTAACTTCCCAGTTTACTTCCAGCAAGATGGAGCTCCACCTCATTATGGTCTTCACGTGCGTCGGTATTTGGATCAGCAGTTTTCCGGATGCTTGGATTGGTCGGCGTGGTCCTGTGGAGTGGCCTCCCAGATCCCCAGATCTCACCCCCCTTGATTTCTATCTTTGGGGGCACTTGAAGGCCATGATGTATCAGGAAAGATACGAGACATAAATCATCTAAAGGAACGTATCACCAACGCCATTACAAGCATAACGTCAACTGTGCTAATGCGTGTTCATCAACAGTGGGAACACGTATTGAAATGTGTTTTCAAAACAATGGCAACCATGTAGAGCATATTATATAAATAAAAATGGTTGTCCATAAAAAAATGTTTATTTTTCCTATGTATGGAAACTTACGGCCCACCCTGTGTAATATATATATATATATATATATATATATATATAAGGGTTGAAAGATTTGTGTGTGTATTTCGTCTGAGCTAATTTGACAATTGTAGGCTCGCGTCCTACCTTTTATTTCATCCCCGTCATCGACACTTTAAGGTGAAAAGCGCGTAATATTTTTTGTTTTGAAAGGCTTACCAAAACAAAATAGACACACATATGGGAAATCTTCCTAAAAGGATATTAATCGGCATGCAGGACCATGCTTCGCTGAATGGAAATATAAAAAGAGTGCCTTTAAATTCGAGAATTTCGGACTTAAAAATATAACTCTATTAATTTCTTATAATATACGTTTAGCATACTTGGAGGCGGCGTTATCCCCCAAGAGAAAGGAGAGAAAGGAGAGAGGAAAGAGCATTCGGTTTCAACGTTAAACTGTGGGTCTAAGTTACGCGTAAATATAAAATATTTTCATTGTAGAATAATAATAATAATAATGATAATAAGAATTGATGTGAAAGGTGTTTTTGCTCGAATATCTTGGACGAAGGATTACCCTCGGCCGAAAAGGTCTCTAGGGACACGATTCGAAATGACCTAGTTTCTGCCTTTTCCTCGTGTGTGTGTGTGTGTGTGTGTGCACGAGTTGTTTATTCGTTTATTATTATATATATATATATACACATCAAGAGCGGTCTGGAAGGAAGATCTCTCATGTCGTCCGACCCCGTTATAGCGGATTGTGTTTTGGATAATTTCAACTTTTAAATGAATTGTTTCGTAAATTTTCATATCGTTTCGTTGTTCAAATATTTATAATAAAAATTAAGTGTGTAAAAATTATTTATTTAATAAACAGAATTTAATTGAATTCATCTACCGTCATATATTGTGGTACACTATTTAAATGGATGATTAATATATGGTTTTTGCTATCTGGAATACATGGCGCTATCTGGAATACATGGTGCGATCTGGCAACTCAGCACCTGAATACATGGCGTGATCTGGCAACTCAGCAACTGCATACATGGTGCGATCTGGCAACTCAGCAACTGAATACACGGCGTGATCTGGCAACTCAGCAACTGAATACATGGCGCTATCTGGCAACTCAGCCAGAATAGAGGTTTATAAAAGACCGAGAGACGTCTGACGGGGTCATTCAAGCTCGGCTCCCAGCCGAGCAAGGACCTCTGGTCCTTCTCTTTCTGGCCCTTTGGGAAAACCCCTTAGAGGCCTCTTAGGTTAGGTAAACGAAAATAACTTGGGGGAGAACTCCGCCTCCAAGTTGCATGCCTTGCAATCAAAGGCAAGTGCTCTCTCTCTCTCTCTCTCTCTCTCTCTCTCTCTCTCTCTCTCTCTCTCTCTCTCTCGTCTCTCTCTCTCCCCTCTCTCTCTCTCTCTCTCTCTCTCTCTCTCTCTCTCTCTCTCTCTCTGGCTCAGCCAACTGGCTGATTAGGAGCCTATAAAACAACGCCTACTCGGCCGAAGTCTTAATATGCACTTGGCTCCTGCCAGGTGAACACCTCTCCTCCTTTCTCGCCCTTTGGGGGGAATAGCTTGGGGGAGAACTCCGCCTCCAAGTTGCATGCCCCTTGCAACCCCGGTTGGCAACAAAGGCCAGTACTCTTTTTTTTTTTCTTTTTTTAATTTTTTTTGCAACACCCCCCCCTTTGCAACATTACGTAATCACTTGCAACTTTCTTGCACTCTACCCTTTTTCGGCTATACTACTGACCCCAAATGTTGCCACTTTACAGTTTTGCCACACATGCCTAACAAAATATTGTACTACCAACATTATTGTACTATGCATAATGCACCGGTAATTATTCTTGTAAACTTACTCTTTGAATAATCCTCGTATGTAGAAATTATGTAGAATGGTAAATCACTGCTCTGCTCTTTTACACCTCAACAGCTAAAAATTTTTATACTTGTTAAAATGACATCACTTCAGTATAAAGACGCAATAAAACTATAAAAAAATTAATACATAATTTTATAAAAATCCAGCTATGTAAAAAACACGAAAAAATTTAAATGTTCACAGATCCATGCCGATAATGACGTCATTGGTGGGAGAAGGAAGTGAAGGGGATGGGGGGATGTATTTCTTTTAGGATGTTAATTGTGCGTGTTTTGTTTTTCGTGGGATGGGGACGCTATGATGGTCTATATATTTCATTACTATTTCGAAGAAGAAAGATAAAAGGAAATTTAAATATTTACTTTTTAGTACATAATAAACATTACATTTTAAATACAAAAGCTACTGCGAACACTAGTTAGCGACACTCGCTATAATTTCTAGGAAAAATAAATAGAAATAGAATGTTTATCTAGCAAATAAAAAAAAAACTAGGATTGAAAAAACAGATTACCTTTGAAACTAAACCAAACCAAAGCACTTTTTTTTTAAAATTATAGCTGGTCAAAGTTTTTCCCATGATTTGGTTCAGTGGAAGTACACTGACACCATTTTTACCAAAATCGATCAATATTTAGGGGTCGCGCATCGACCTTGAAAATTTCAATTTTGGAAATTTGGCCAAATTGACAATTTTTTACTGAATAAAGATAAATCATCAAATGACCATATTTTCTGAATCCTCTCAGTGAAAGAAATCCTCTCAGATACTTACCAAGTTCATCGGACAAGTGGTTTAGAAGTTACATTCACCTAGAAATAACATTGAAATTTAAAATACCGTATTTGTCCCCCGTTATGGACGTAAGCATAGCATCAGTAGCTGGCGCATCCTAAAATCCCAATTACACACACACGCTATGTCTATGACCAATATTTTTACTAATCACAGTTTGCTTTTTACAGATCAACTGTGTCAATTGATTCTTGTTTGATAAGTCTAGACTTTAGTACAATGGATAAACTGTTAACAACCAGGAGTGGGATGACTCTGAAAGTTACTTATTCTGGAAAAGAGAAAGCAGCAACAACAACAGCACCACCTTCTCTAAGGTCAGCCACGGACGTCTTCTTAATTGGTCAGCCATCTTCCTCGATCGGTGGTGCCAAATTGCCAACCACCCATCAAGTTCTCCAATACTTCTTCTATGCCAAGCAGGAAACTACTGAGAGGAAGGCCGCCGTAAAAGACACGGTGGCCAATGTTCTGGCATTTTGGAACATGGCATGTATAAAGACGATCACGAGGCGTAACTGCGAAAGAAAACTGGAGTTACTGTGGGAAGAGTGGCGCTCGCTGCAGAAGAGCAAGATGAGAGACAATGACGCGGGAAAAGGCAGGGAGAAGTTTTCAGAAAATCTGAACAAGCTCTGGGACATCGGAGCTCCCGATGCTATTGAAGAGATACAGAAAAGTCGACTGCGCTCAGACAACAACAAAGAAGAAGATATTAAATTTTATGAGGATCAACGGGGCCTGCGCCAGGCAACAATGAGTGGGAATGATAAAGTGTTCGTTGTCAAGAGAAAACGGCAACTCTCAAGACAACAATCTCGTGATGAGCCAGGCACCTCAAAAACGAAATTAGGAACCGAAGCTGAGAGCGACGATGAATCTATAGAAAGCAGATCATCGAGCAACTCCGAATCACAGCTAGAACCACCATACCGACAGCCGAGAGAATCAACTGTATCAATCAGCCTTCCTCACCGCATCCTCAATGCACCGGCTGTTATTGAAGTGGCTGATCGCTTCCGGATGTCCAATAATCAGGTGTGTATATATCAGTAATGATCTTTCCTTGACAAAGATATAATAGACGTAACGACGGAAAATTTAGTGATTATTTTGTCACATAAAAACCATACGCATCCTTGTCAATTTCCTTTCAATTTCGCACATAGGTGGCAAGTGTCGCGGCGGCAGTCCTACGTTCGGCAGATCCGCCCGCAGACCTGGACAAATTCAGTATCTCGAAGGACACGTCTCGCCGTGGAAGAGTGGCACATCGTTGTGAAGTGTCGACAGCTGTGCAGAAATCCTTCGTATCTCCGAGGCATGCTGTCGTCCACTGGGACGGTAAAGTAATCAAGGTCAGTTTTGCCCTCACCGTGGACGACAGTGGATTGACATATTCCAGTGGACGATAATGGATTGGCATGTATGACATACGTTTCAGGACTCTCTTGGATCATTGGAGCACCGCCAGGCGATTCTCATCTCCGGAGCTCCCCAATGCACAGAAGGAAAGTTGCTAGCCGTTCCGACTGTTGCTAATGGCACCGGTCTGTCCCAGGCCCAGGCGACCTTTCGTGCTCTCAAAGACTGGGGATGCGAGAACAACGTGATTGGACTGTGCTTCGACACAACTTCCTCCAATACGGGGAGGGTGCAGGGTGCGGTGGTCCGGCTGGAGAACATGCTTGGTAAACCGCTCTTCCAGCTGGGCTGTCGCCATCACGTTATGGAGCTCATCGTGGGGGCAGTGGTCATCACCGCGTTTGGAAGAACCACAGCACCAACTGAACCTTTGTTCCAGTATCTGAGGAGAAGGTGAATTTCAAGTCTAAGGCGCATTTGTTTTCTCCAATGAGTTTTTGCCTTCAGAGCAATTGAGATATCAGCGTCCTTCTACTAATGATGTTAATAGCAGTCGAAAAGGGAAACTTCAGTCGTTTTCATGCAATATTTTCATAACTCCCCTTTCAGGTGGGACAAGCTCGACCTCTCGACTTATCGCGAGCTGGAGATCGAGCATTTGGCAGAGGTGACGTGGCTGATGGAGCTCCGAGATGAGGCAGTCAAGTTCCTCGGCACCGCTTCTGGTCTTGTCAGAGAAGACTACCGAGAAGTGGCGGAGATTACACTCCTGGTACTCGGGGCCCAGCCACGTCGTGGCACACACTTCATGCGCCCAGGAGCCTACCATCATGCGAGGTGGATGGCCAAGGTCGGTATTTTGAATTAGAAGTTAAATATTGTATTGCCTTCTGAAACAGCCATTTGAAGTCCCTACCAGAAAAAATAAGATAAATAATTTACCATTAAACAAACTTATATGGAGTGGTATCGGTATTTATACATCACAGTGCGTATTCGTTTCAGATCATCTACTACACGAAGCTCCTAATGTTCAGCGGTCAGCTGGAGTTCGACGACGAGCTGGTAGAGAAACTTCAGAGAGTGGTACTATTTACTGCACTCCTCTACGCACCTGCCTGGCTGGCGGCTCCTGTCGCAGCTGATGCCCCGCTGAATGACCTTGTGTTGTACCAGCGTCTTCTGCAGTACAGGGCTGTGGATCGCGAGATTGCAGAGGCTTCACTGGCAGTGATCAGGCGGCACTTGTGGTATCTGAGGCCTCAGACCGTCGTTTTCGCCCTCTGCAGTGACAAAGTGGAAGACACTGTGAAGCACGAGATGGCAAAGAAGCTGTGCCGCCTCGCTGTGCCCGAGGACTTCACGTATGACAACGTCTCGGTTGATGACACGACGCGCCTTCCGGACCTGATCGATGAGTCATCGTGGTTCGTGTTCACAGGCCTGCAGGTGTGCGCGTCTACGTGGCTCACTCTGCCGGTGAATAAGTGGGATCAAGATAAGAACTACTGTGATCTGAAGAATGTCATCTCGCATCTGAAAGTTACCAACGACGTGGCAGAGAGAGGGATAAAACTGATAGAAGATTACGCGAACACTGTCACAAAAGACGAGTCACAGCTGCAGGGTCTTCTTCAGCTCGTGGAAAAGAGCCGGAAAGAACTCGGTGACTTCAAGAAGTCGTCACTTGCCAAGATGACGTAGCGCAGAGGGAAAGGGAGTTAGCAGAGAGAGTACATGGCGCACTCCTTAAGATGACGTGTGTTCTAACCACGATTCATACAGTTTTTGAATGTAGTTAGGGGCACCGGAGTAAGTGCCTTTAGTGATATCGGTAAACCGTTTTAATACAAAATACATTTGATCTTTCCTTATTCGTTTTATCTTATCCTAAAAAGCAGACAATGGCAGACAGCATATGGAGGTACGGGACAAATACGGTATTTTAAATTTTAATGCTATCTCAAGGTGAGTATAACTTCTAAACCACTTGTCCGATCAACTTGGTAAGTACCTGAGAGGATTTCTTTCACTGAGAGGATTCAGAAAATATGGTCATTTGATGATTTATCTTTATTCAGTAAAAAATTGTCAATTTGGCCAAATTTCCAAAATTGAAATTTTCAAGGTCGATCCGCGATCCATAAATATTGATCGATTTTGGTAAAAATGGTGTCAGTGTACTTCCACTGAACCAAATCATGGGAAAAACTTTGACCAGCTATAATTTTAAAAAAAAAGTGAAAAAGTGATCCACCCTACAGTGTACACGGGTAATGGGAAATGAAGAAAAATTCGAAATGAAGAAATTATTATCAGAAAGAAAAAATAAAACCTGATAACAAAAGTTTCTTAACCAGATGACTCTCCATTTTATGCAATCTGCGGATGCGATAAGTTGATCGAATGAAAGAAAATAACAATGTTTAGGTTAATTTACCCGCCTTCATAAAGTCGAAGGTCATGTGACAGGTCGATTACAGCTTTACGTGTGATTCAAGATAATGGGCACTACATCATTTGAACGCCGAAGCATTCACCCAACCAACTGTGTGTGTGTGTGTGTGTGTGTGTGTGTGTGTGTGTGTGTGTGTGTAGGCAACGGCGTGAGATCGGGTGTGTGATAATTCACAGATACAGTCGGGTAATTTTTTTGAGGTAACATAGCTCGAAACATATTTGTTTTCTGGAAAAAGATATGTTGGTCCTGTTTAGGTTAAGTTACGCTAGGTTAGGTTAGTTACGGCTAGGTTACATTACGTTAGGCTAAGCTAAGCTAAATTAGAGAGTACCTCACTCTTCAATGACTTAACAGAACCGCTCTTCTAGTCCTCAAACGCACCCGGAACACTTATCATTCCCGCCTCGATTCAATGGTACTTGGGTTAGGTTTGGTTAAATTAACTAGGTTTAATTAATTAATTTTTAAAGTGCATAAATTTAAAAAGGTCAGTACCTCGCTTGTATGGAGATACGGTCATTGTGTGTGTGTGTGTGTGTGTGTGTGTGTGTGTGTGTGTGTGTGTGACACAACTGTTTAAAAGTTGATATAAAGTAAATGTTTTGTAAATGGGAATTTTTGATGTTTTTAGCAGAACCTTCCTTTAAAAAAGATAAAAATAAAAATAGTGTTTGGAATGGAGAGTTCACATTTTCTTTTCAAAGGCTAAGTTATATCAAAATAATGTTTAACCTCCATCGTAACGCGAAAGGTTATGTAACAGTGGTGTAAACAATTTTACGTGATCCAAATTAATGGTCACTTATGGGAAAACTATACATGCCTGTCATACACTTTACATTACAGTTCACAACAAAGCCTAATTCAAACCCGGGCTCATACACGCCTACAATATGGCATCGTATATGGTACCTTTATTTCATAATAATTAAATACAAATTATTAATTTATTGTATTAAATAACTATAAAATTGTCTCGGGATTGGCGACAAAGCCTATTGGGAATGGGAAAAATTGTCTTGCGTAGAACCAAATATGTAGGAATTAGGCCTACATAAGAAAAAAAATGTATTTTTTCGTATCAAAATTTTCCATTGCTGATTCATGAAAGTTACTTCGAAAGGAGAAATAATAAAAATACAAAAATTAGACGTCTGGGGACTTATTCTGCAAAGCAAACGAATTTAAGACAAAGATATTAGTTCAGCCATAGCTGTCTAGTGACAAGCATTGCTGTAGGCAAGGAAGATGTTTAATCTTCCTACAAGTTCTGAGTGACAAACTAATAAAATAAAACTAATAACACAAAAGGATAGGCCTATTCATTCAGATATTTAGGCATATTGAATTGCCTGTATTAATTAGGCGGAATAAACTCGTTGCGTAACCTTATCGCCTACAACCAGAGAGAGGCGCGATAAGCAGCCGCGCGCCTGACAACCAGAAGCGAGATCCAGCGAAATAATAAGGTATGGTAGTTTCCTTTTTTACCATAAGGCAGCGCTAAATACCGAAGCCAAATAAATTTAATATTAACCTAAAAAACTACTTAAGAAGGTCTTTTGAAGACCTCCACAAGCACACAGTTTTTTATCGAAAAGACTAAGGTTTTTGCTGCCGACTCTGCACCAAAATCTGGCGGAAATTTTCACCAGATCGCCAAGTTGATAGCAATCAACTCATAACCCTATATAGTTTTTTCATACACTACATCATCTGATTATATATATGGGATGAATTTCACAATTAAACACGTGAAATGAATGAATGCTGCAAACCCACAAGGAAAAAGAAAAAACGATTCCAAGGCCTTTCGTGTATTCAGAGCTACACCTCGTCAGGGAATGAAGAGAGAAGGCAAGATGCCCATAAATATATACAATTAGCGGAAACCAAAACAATTAGCAAATACTTAACAAGAGTTAATGAGAGGCAAAAGGAATTTTAACAGGATATTGTCAGTTTTATACATTCCCGCACTGTTATTGAAATTGTTTTTAAAATGGATAAATGCACATTCTAGAATATTTTTGTTATATCTCTCTTTCCAACAAGCGCTTTAGAACTATCCCACTTGATGCTATGATTACATCTAAACATATGGTTAAACAAAGCATTGGAATTATTAGCCGTTCTACAGCATATTTATGCTGTTTTACCCTAATATCTAACGTTTTACCGGTTTGGCCTATATATATAATGAGTTACATTGTATACATCCGATCGAATACACACAACCAACAACATTATCCGGGCTATTCTTTATTAGGCGTGATTTAACAGTATTATTATATTTAAAGACTACATTGATGCCAATTGCTTTTGTAAAGTCGGAAGATATTGAAAATTAACATGGTAAGGTAGGCTAAGGATATTTTTACGCTGAAATTCCTTTACAATTACATTATTATAATACCTATTATTGGCTTTCCTAAGACAGTTATCTAAAAATGAAATAGGATAACATAATTTAGTACCAATATTCATGATATTGCATAACTCGGAATCTAAAAATTCAGGACTGACAACTCTCAATGCTCTAGGAAACATAGCAGAGAAAATAGAGGATTTAATCGAGGGATGATGGTCAGAATAAAAATGCACATAAGAGTTATTATTAGTATGCTCGTTATTTACAAAAGTCCCTGTTGATGACCTTGATTTTTAAAAGATAAGATCTCTGAATATTCTTTCCCTGTTCAACACAACACTCTTATTGAGTTAATTAAGCTTCGTGACAAAGATTGTAAATTTCAGTTTGAAAATAAGTTTTATGCTATGTCGTTTGGATTGGCGATGGGAAATCCCCTTTCACCAGTGTAGTGAATACTCTTATTTTAGTTTCAAGATAAATGTTAATTTTACCGTCTTGAATTTCGGAATAGCTATAAATTCATTTTAAATTAGTTACCCATCATAATTCAATTGTAAACCACATTAATACTAATTTTATGTATACTGTATTATTTTATTGTATGTAAACATAATTAATTATATATCACAATTGTCAGTTAATTATTTATATTCAAATAATTATTTTAATCTAATACCATGTCCATTTTGCAAATAAATAATAGAAATCCAAGGGTTATATTTTCCATCCTTGGTACTGTCGCAGTTTCGCCTAACGGACTCAATACGGCTAGTGAGATAATCACTGGTTGGCACTTAACCAGCGGCAGTGCTTATGGCTACATCATCCAGGTTAACCTATACCGGATAGATGCGCTACGGTCCCAAGCCGTAGCTTGCCTAGGCCCAACGACGACGACGACGAAAACCAACAATTGGTGACCCCGGAGTTGGATTCCCCCCTTTTACCCGAACGACTAGGACTAGACTGTAACGTCGTTCGTGCCCATCACCCCCTTCACCCGAGCGACTAGGACCAGACTGTAACGTCGCTCGTGCCCTCTGCCCCTCACCCCTGCCCGTGCGCTCTGTGCCTGCGCTCGTCTCAACCTCCACTCCTTCGTTGGTAACTTGTCGTCTTGCTTGTACGTCAGCAAGCATAGGAGAAGATGCCTGACGACGCTGGTGCCATCTCCCACTTGAGCGTAAAGCTCCCCGTCTTCTGGCCGGGTGATCCATTTATTTGGTTCCACCAAGTGGAATCACAATTCAACTTGGGAAGGATCACCGCTAGCAGGACAAAATACGATCATGTTTTGTCCTCTCTACCAGCGAGCATCATCTCTGAAGTCCGTGACGTCATCGTGTCTACTTCCACGAGTGAGGACCCATACAACGATCTGAAGTCTGCCATCCTGTGCCGCACCACTGTCTCCGAGCGTGAGAAACTACATCAGTTAATCTCAAAAGAAGAACTTGGAGACCGTAAGCCCACTCAAATGCTGAGGGCTATGCAGTGCGCTCTAGGCGAACGCGCACAAACCTTCGATAAGGACATCTTTAGACAGTTGTTCTTGCAGAAACTTCCTCCATCAGCTCAGCGTGTCTTGGCCACTATGGATCCTGCTACTCCAGTTGATAAACTAGCAGAAACTGCCGACAAAGTAGTGGAGATTGACACAGCTCCGGTCAACAACGTGAACACACAATCGGAACTGGAGTTGAAAGTGGAAGAGTTAAGTCAACAACTCAACCACGTTTGTTCTCTGCTACAAAATCAACGGCAAAGAAGCCATTCTCGGTCAAGATTTACGAAGAGGCATCGTTCGAGTTCCGGGAAGATCTGCTTCTACCACTCTAAATTTGGAAAGAAGGCTAGGAAGTGCATCTCCCCTTGCAATTTTTCGTCGGAAAACCCCAGCAGCGAGTCCTAATGGCGTCTAGTACTCGCACTGCCAACCTGTTATTCATAAAGGACAGGAACTCTGGTGTCAATTTCTTGGTCGATACCGGAGCGTCAGTCAGTGTATTCCCTCAAAAATCTGGTCATACGCACTCGGAATCTCCGCCTCTATACGCTGCTAACGGTTAACGCATACCCACGTACGGTACTCAGTCGCGTGAACTAAACTTGGGCCTTCACCGATCCTTCAAGTGGATTTTCATCTGTGCTCAAGTGCAGCATCCCATAATCGGCGCTGACTTCCTCCAGCATTTCAAACTCCTGGTGGATCTTGACAAGCGACGCTTATGCGACCAGGCCACACTGCTTTCTGTTCTTGCCAAACAGGTTGCCCTTCCGGACGCCTCGAACTCTGCACTTTCCCTCGTTCCCCCTAATTCCATGTACCAGTGCCTTTTCCAGCGATATCCAGGAATTCTTCAACCGATGCAGATGGGTGATACCATTAAGCACACCATTACCCATCACATTACAACAAAAGGTCCCCTGTGTTTGCAAAACCAGACGTCTTGCCCGGACAAACTGAAAGCTGCCAAATCGGAATTCCAGCTTATGATAGATCTTGGGATAATAAGACCTTCCAAAAGCAGTTGGTCCTCTCCCCTACACCTGGTCCAGAAGAAGTCAGGAGACTGGAGACCATGTGGGGATTACCGGTTTTTGAATTCGACAACCATCCCGGACCGATATCCGGTACCAAATGTCCAAGACTTTACTTCCTTCTCCACGGCAAATCTATCTTCAGTAAAATAGACCTCGTTAAGGCTTTCCACCACATTCCCGTAGAGCCTTCGGATATTCCCAAGACTGCAGTTTGTACACCATTTGGGTTATTCGAATTTGTGAAGATGCCGTTCGGGCTACGGAATGCTGCGCAAACCTTTCAGAGGTTTATAGATGAGGTCACCAGAGGCTTAGACTTTGTTTATGCCTACATCGATGATTTGCTTGTGGCCAGCTCAACGGAAGAGGAACATAAGGAACATCTTTCACTCCTCTTTCAACGCTTAGAACAATACGGTGTTACTATTAATGCATCTAAGTGTGTGTTTTGCACAGCCAACCTTGGAATTTCTTGGTCACACGATTTCGCAGCACGGAATTACCCCCCTTCAGGACAAGTGTGAAGTGATAAAAATTACCCTATGCCAAATAATCAGCGTGAGTTACGTCGGTTTCTAGGTTTGGTAAATTATTACCACAAGTTCATTAAAAACTGTGCCAGTGTTCTTGCTCCTCTACACGCTATGATCACACACAAACGCAAGGTAACGAAATTGGTATGTAGCGATAGTTTACAGGCGTTCGACAATGCCAAAAATGCTATCAATAGTGCATTGTCTCTGTCATTTCCTATCAGTGATGCCCCCCTAACTCTGACGGTCGATGCATCAGATGTTGCGATCGGTGGGGTGTTGGAACAAACCATTAACGGTCAACAAGCACCCATCGCGTTTTACTCGAAAAAGCTGCAGCCAGCCCAAACGCGTTATAGTGCTTTCGGACGTGAACTTCTTGCTATTTACTTAAACGTGAAGCATTTTCAACATTTCCTTGAAGGCCGAGAGTTTTGTGTTTTTACCGACCACAAACCTTTGGTCACTGTCTTCAATAAAAACAGCTGTAACCACTCTCCCAGAGTCATCAGGCAACTCGATTATATCTCGCAATTTACCACAGATATCCGCCACATCAAAGGTGTCTTGAACACTCCAGCGGATGCACTTTCAAGAATAGAGATTACTTCTGTTACCCTCAGCTCTACACTGTGGAATGCTATTGCACAGGATCAAGATAAGGATACGGAACTACAAGACCTGCTCAGAGAAGACTCCACTCACTCACTTTCCCTCAAGAAAATGAGTATGCCAGGATTGTCTGTGCCCCTCTATTGCGACGTATCAACAGCTGCTATTCGCCCTTATGTCCCTCCATGTCACAGACAAGCAGTCTTCACGGATCTTCATAAGCCCTCCCATCCTGGTATCCGTACTTCGCAACACCTGGTTACCTCTCGCTTTGTTTGGCCCTCGATGCGGAAGGATGTCAAACATTGGACCAAAACGTGCCTTGCCTGCCAGCGTGCCAAAGTCCAAAGGCACACCAGGTCCCCCTTTGACGCATTTCCGCCCCCATCCCAGCGATTTGAGGTAATTCATGTAGACATTGTTGGCCCTCTTCCAGTGATTCAAGGCCAACGTTATCTGCTCACCTGTCTCGACCGCTTTTCCAGATGGCCTGAAGCCATCCCACTTCCTGATATCCAAGCGGACACTGTTGCAAGAGCCTTTCTTCATGGATGGGTATCAAGATTTGGATTGCCGACAAAAGTCATCACTGACCAAGGTCGCCAATTTGAGTCTTCGCTTTGGAAGAAGTTTACCAGCTTGTTGGGTACAGTACATGCGCATACCTGTGCGTATCATCCGCAAGCTAACGGCCTCGTCGAACGCTTCCATCGCCAGCTGAAGTCATCCCTTATGTGTCACGAAGACTCCCATTGGATGGATAAGCTTCCACTCGTGTTGCTTGGTATTCGCTCTGCATTTAAGAGTGATCTGAAGACTACAGAGGCTGAACTAGTCTATGGAACAACACTGCGGCTACCAGGTGGCTACTTCACTGCAGGGTATAAGTCATGTGATCCTACGGAATTCGCTCAAACACTTTCCTCTCACATGCAGTCCCTTCAGCCTGTTCCCCCTCGATTGACTAGCCAACAGAACATCTTTGTTTCCCCAGCCCTCCAGTCTTGCACCCACGTTTTCGTTCGTGTACCTGTCCCAAAACGGCCTCTCCAATGTCCATATGACGGGCCCTATGAAGTTCTCCGACGTACGCGCAAATCATTTATCATCCAGCGCGGTTCCAAGGTCGACAAGGTTTCTATCGATCGTCTTAAGCCTGCGTTTTTGGAATCAACCTTAAGCGAGGTACATGTAGCTACCAAAAAGGTCCAGGCGAAATCTGTGTCGTTCGGAACTCTTTGAACTTCCTCTCTGGTGGGGGAGTGTGTAGTGAATACTCTTATTTTAGTTTCAAGATAAATGTTAATTTTACCGTCTTGAATTTCGGAATAGCTATAAATTCATTTTAAATTAATTACCCATCATAATTCAATTGTAAACCACATTAATACTAATTTTATGTATACTGTATTATTTTATTGTATGTAAACATAATTAATTATATATCACAATTGTCAGTTAATTATTTATATTCAAATAATTATTTTAATCTAATACCATGTCCATTTTGCAAATAAATAATAGAAATCCAAGGGTTATATTTTCCATCCTTGGTACTGTCGCAGTTTCGCCTAACGAACTCAATACGGCTAGTGAGATAATCATTGGTTGGCACTTAACCAGCGGCAGTGCTTATGGCTACATCATCCAGGTTAACCTATACCGGATAGATGCGCTACGGTCCCAAGCCGTAGCTTGCCTAGGCCCAACGACGACGAAAACCAACACCAGTACTAGCTAATTTATATATGGAATTTTTTGAAAGTAGAATTTTGCCTCCGATTGTTAATTTTAACCTTGTTTGGTACAGGTATATAGATGATTTTATGCCTTTGGCCTAATAATTTGGATGTTGACTTATTTCTTGGTAGGCTCAACAATTTAGTCCCATCTATTAAGTTCACAGTTGAAAAAGAAAATGATGGAAGCCTATCTTTCCTGGATCTAAAAATTTGGAGATGCTCTAATCAGTTCAAACTTGAAGTCAATCGCAAGCCTACTAATAATAACTCTTATGTGCATTTTTATTCTGACCATCATCCCTCGATTAAATCCTCTATTTTCTCTGCTATGTTTCTTAGAGCATTGAGAGTTGTCAGTCCTGAATTTTTAGATTCCGAGTTATGCACTATCATGAATATTGGTACTAAATTATGTTATCCTATTTCATTTTTAGATAACTGTCTTAGGAAAGCCAAGAATAGGTATTATAGTAATGTAATTGTAAAGGAATTTGAGCGTAAAAATATCCTTAGCCTACCTTACCATGTTAATTTTCAATATCTTCCGACTTTACTTAAAGCAATTGGCATCAACGTAGTCTTTAAGTATAATAATACTGTTAAATCACGCCTAATAAAGAACAGCCCGGATAATGTTGTTGGTTGTGTGTATTCGATCGGATGTACACAATGTAACTCAGTATATATACTGTATACAGGGTGTTTCAGGAGGAAAGGTCAATACTTCGGGAGTTGATAGTATCGGTCATTGTGAGAAAAAAGTTCATATGAACATGTGTCTAATTCTGAATGGTTATGGAGAGAGAGCTGTTTGAATCTGATGCGCGCGCAGCTCTTCCTCCCCCCGCGGTGGTCCCATTCAATGACCACCAAGGTCTCCAGACCTCTTTCCGTTTGATTATTGTTTGTGGGGGTGGATGAAAAGTCACGTTTACAAAAGAAAGGTGGATACACGAGACGAATTGCTCGCGCGCATTTTGGATGCTGGTGCCCGCATAAAAGGAACGTCAAGATCAACTCAGACGAACAACACGCGATCTTCGCACACGAGTTGCAAAGTGCATTGAGGTTGACAGTGGGATTTTTGAAAACGTATTGTAAACTGTAACAAATTTGTCATTTCTGTATCTGAGACCATTCAAAATGTGAGTTTAAACATTAAATGTTAGAAACAGTAATTGGTTTCTCTTTCTTGATTACCATTAACAATGCTTTTGTATTTGTAGATTGAAACAGCTCTATCTCCGTAACCATTCAGAATTAGACACATGTTCATATGAACTTTTTTTCTCACAATGACCTATACTATCACCTCCCGAAGTATTGACCTTTCCTCCTGAAACACCCTGTATAGGCCAAATTGGTAAAACGTTAGATATTAGGGTAAAACAGAATAAATATGCGTGTAGAACGGCTAATAATTCCAATGCTTTGTTTAACCATATGTATAGATGTAATCATAGCATCAAGTGGGATAGTTCTAAAGCGCTTGTTGAAAAAGAGATATAATAGAAAGAAATATTCTAAAATGTGCATTTATTCATTTTAAAAACAATTTCAATAACAGTGCGGGAATGTATAAAATTGACAATATCCTGTTAAAATTCAGTTTGCCTCTCATTAACTCTTGTTAAGTATGTGCTAATTGTTTTGGTTTCCGCTACATTGTATATATTTATGGGCATCTTGCCTTCTCTCTACATTCCCTGACGAGGTGTAGCTCTGAATACACGAAAGGCCTTGGAATCGTTTTTTCTTTTTCCTTGTGGGTTTGCAGCATATATATATATATATATATATATATATATATATCACGGCTTGCTTCACCATACATCTCTGATTCGTGTTTGAGCCTGAATTTACTCTCAAGGGGAGCTAAAGAGATAGAGAGAGAGAGAGAGAGAGAGAGATAGATAGATAGAGACGAGACCGCTTGCCTCATTATAGCACGCTATATACAGAGGTTAAAATTCCTCGATTGTTTTTGAGAGAGATTTACGAAACAAAAAATCATTTCCTTAAACTGTATATCCATAGCTTAGGGACGTAATATTTAATATGAAAACTAATTAAATATCCCTTTAATTGATATATAATAATTCCTCCTTCGATTTTTTTTAAAAATTCTAAACTTAAATTTCACCTTAAGAACAATCTCATTAAATGTGAAAATACTCGTAGATTTGCATACTCGTATTTTTAGAAAGTTTTAAAAGAAGTGCCAAAATCTGAGAAAATAAAACTTTAATTAAAAAAATTAACCAATTTCTATTTTTTAAATAATTTCCATCGTGGCCAATGTCGTAACACCGTTTCCCGTTGATCAGCGAAGTTAAGCGACGTTGGGACATTGGGTTGGCTAGTAGTTTGGGTTGGGTTGGATGGGAGACCGTCCTCTGCGTCTGGATTATGTAGCGACTGGTGGCTCGGATCGCGAGTAAAGCTGTAGGTTCCCTCCGTCATATGAGCTTAGATGTTATGAAGAACGTTAAGCAAACCCGATCAACTATCAACCACCAATCTTTCAGAAAATGATAAAACTAGAATGGTAAATCACACACAGACACACACACACACACACACACACACAAACCTCACTTAGTAAAATTTTACTACACTAACGACAACGGCAACAGAAACACCGACCCCACATACAAACCTAACATGGTTCACCTCTACCTTCTGTCGGCTAAAAATAATGGACCTATACCCATCGGATCGACAAGACCATAACGTCTATTCTCCAAAAAAAATCAACCTAACCTAACCTAGGCTAACCTAATTTAATGGAGCCCACAATACTTGTCGATAGAATGTCAAATCGATCAGATGTCGTAATCTCGAAAATAACTATCAAAGTGGACGTATAGCTTAGACTCAGAATCTGCAATTCAACCTACTTGGAAATGTCTAGCCTTCCTCCGGCTAATGCTGTATTCCAGACTTTTGTGGGACCTCCACCTTCATGTAATCCTACCCCCACAATAACGAACAAACCTAATAACATGACAGTTAGTTGAAAAACGTCCGTCCAAACAACAGCTCGAATGCCACCCTGTGAGGTAAATATTTAAAGAAATTATTGAATTCAGTATACAAAATAAATTCTATCAGAAAATATTTATTAACTTTAACTCAGTCAGTGTGCTCGTATTTGATTTTATATACTTACGATGGAAGAGTAAATGGTAACTACAATACCCAAAATAAAAATGTAAGTTAATGAAGTGAGTGGAGAAACAGACGCCAATGCAAGAGTTGGAGCGTAGAGGCAAATCCCCATAAAAAATACCCCCTTAACGACAGTCATAATCGTAATGATTTGACGAAGTCTAAGTGATCTGAAACGAAGTTCAAGATACTGAAAAAAAGAAAATAAACAAATATGTATTTTAGATTGAATCACGAGATAAAAATCATTTTTACTAAATTCTTTGTAAGATTTGTTTCATGCGTTTCTTAACATTTTTATTATTACTGACTTTACCTAAATTGATTTTTATGTTTTGGTGACTAAATATTTAATCATATTTAGACGTTCAAACCTAATTATCTCGGTGATGAAAGATAGTGATAAATACCTCATTGACAGAAGTAAGTTTTAAGGGATATATCACGGGTAATGTAACTACGGCAGCTACTCCAATTCCTAATAGGATTCCAAATAAGAACAAAGCTATCTGTAATCCATGAGCATAAATTTCACCCATATATCCTGTAAAGAAAAATCCGTGGGAGTTGACGTGTCTATGATTCTAATGAAATAATTAACATGATCCTTATAATTAAGCATATAATGCGTACACGTGAACCATTTATATTCATTTTTATACGTACCCAGAAGACTTATAGCCGAAACGAAAGATGTTTGTAGAGACATTGCTATCGGAACTGATCCAAAGTCTCGATTTCCCATCAAAAACTCTTCAGGGGATTTGTTGCCGCGTAAGGACGCGTAAACTCCTATACCCAGGGAGATTACCAGCAATGTGACAAAGACGCAATAGTCTACAATCCCAAACGTAGCTTCTTTCTCCATTTCCATTTCTTGATTTGTGATTACGGAAGTTTTTTTTAAATTTTAATTTAAATAATATTGTTTTATCGTAATAATAATAATAATAAATTATTTCTGTGCCCGTCTGGTTTGACTTGCCTCTATAAATTGTACTAACAAAAGAGGTTTTAACTCATGAATCCTGAATAAATTCAAAGACCTAACAAGTTTTCGATGCCACAGTTATCTCGTAAACTTGGAAAAGGCCAAAAAGAAAAGAAAATCAAAACATGTTTGCAAGTTAAAATAATAATAATTCATTATAACATTAAAACTTACCGTTTATCTATTGTTTAATGGCAAGTGTGCTGCGATCCTGAAAATTTCTCTTCCACTCTGAAGTCAATTAGCATAAATTTTTATTCTGAATGAAATAAGAGCCTCTTTCATTGTTCATGCAAAATTAAAAAAAAACATAATTATACTCTAATATTAATGTTACTCTATTATTCTTTGATAATACTTGTCTGCAAATCAGAAAAAATGTCCATTGTTTTTGTTTCAGGATGTAAAGTGGGCACAAAAATAGTACTGAACAATATGAAGGCCCTTTACATAGAGTACAGATTTCCCTATACCTTAAGGGGTGAAATATTATTAAACCGCGTATACTGCGTAATGCAGAGCAATAATGATTTAATTGTAGACTCTGTTAAGAGGTAATACGAGTTTTAAATCTAAGGAGAGAATATAAAGATATCATTAGTCGCCCAAAGCCTGGACCCGTTACATAGCTCTTACGATTGGTACACAAATGGCCGCAATGAATATATTCCTATATTTATATATGGAGAGGGTTACCAGATACCACCATTTATTTTAATTGTTCAGGTATAATTTATTAGGGTGAGTTGGCAGATATCGCCACTTATTTTAATTCGTTGCCGTTTTCAATGAGTTACCAGCCATTTGGAATAAATCGTTTACAACCAAGACAATAAAATAAAATATTACATCATTCTGTTTATTGTAAATATATCGAAAATAAATATACATTGGAATGATCAAAAATAATAATAGTATAAGAAATATAGCAGTACCCGAAAAATATATATACAGTTATATTAAACAATTAAAAATATTGAAAATAATATACGAAAAGTATAATCAAATGGATATTAGTAGAGGAAATATATATATATATATATATATATATATATATATATATATATATACGCATTTAAATAAATAAATACATACACTTTCATCTCTACCGCACAAAATAAGAAATAATATATCCGTCAATATAACAGTACAGGAGAAATATAAGCACAATAATGTTAAATAAATAATTTCACACTCTTCATCTTCTACAGCACAAAAAATAAGAAATCGTATAACCATCAATATAGCAGTACAGGAGAAGTATATTATAAATACATTCACTTTGTTTTCAATCCTCGAACTTAACAGTCTCTACCATGACAATGTTTGCGACAATACATTTCTCGGTTTCGGTTTAGATGTATTTCTTTTAATGTTAATATTGTTTTTAAATTGATGGGTGCTATATGCTTACTTTAGGATATTTTGAATGAGTCTAGAGTTTAATTGGTGTGATTTATTTCCCACTAATTGTGTACACGAGATAAGTGTATGCTTGGTGTAAATGAACTCTGAAGCTGTTCTTTTTTCATTGCACTTTTTGCATCTTTCGCAACAAAATTGGAAAGAGCTTCTGTGATAGTTGTCGGACACAATGTGGAAGGTGTACACTGTGTACACGAGATAAGTGTACGCATGGTGTGAATTAACTCTGAAGCTGTTCTTTTTCATTACATTTTTTGCATAAAGCATCTTTCACAACAAATTTGGAAAGAGCTTCTGTAATATTTGCCGGACACAATGTGGAAAGTGTACAAGGACAAGAAGTATCTCAATAAGTATTGCAATCCGTACCGAGGATGTGTCAGTGGTAAAAATTTGTACACCGCAAGGTTCGGCCTATCCATTTTCTTGAACTTATCCACAGAGCAGATGTTCACATCTTCTGAAGGTTGTGTTCCACGCGCCACAGATCTTATAGACAATGTAGGTCCTGTATATGAGCTTGAATTATCTCAATGAAATTATGATGTGAAAGAGTTAGCAATCATTCCCTGACGAGATGCATTTCTGAACAAAAAAAGCCTTGGAATAATTATTTTCATTTTATACAATATATTTTTGGAGAAAAATTTCTTTAACGGTTACAACAAAAAAAGGTAGAAAATTGGATGGTAGATAAATTGGCACCCTGGTTGTCCCGCTAAAATAAACCCTCGATTGAAAAGGAAATGTTTATAAATTTGTATTGGGTGTTGTAGCTAGCGAAAGCGTCTTTGTGTGTTTTTAAGCATGATTGTATTTGCGGAGGAAGCCGCGGATCAATTTGAAAATTTCACCCTTACCATCCTAGCGTTCAAGAATATTTTAAAAGTTTTTGATTATGCAATAGAAGTCGGGGTTTGTAAAGTTATCCTTTTAGTATTGGTGTATAAATTAAAGAGTCATTTGTAAAAGGTTACTAATTAGATTTCAGAAAATTTAATAGGGGTATCTAAAGTTTTTCCCAAGATTCATGTTTTGTGCATGTTTTTCTGTCACACTATTCGATTATTGTATTCGGCTTGACTTCTCGCGTAGGAGTGTGGTAAAATTGTATTTAGTTATTGAATTTCTGTGTGGTTGGCTGATAAATGGGTACCCTAGGTTTCCTGGTGTTTAATAAGCTGGTTGAAAGATCGGGCAATGACATTTCAGCCGCTACAGCGATTCCACGTTAAACTGTGGGTCTAAGGCGGAAGGAAAAGCTTGACCATTGTTAGAATGAACAATTCGGCGAGGAGTTAATTATTATCACTAATGTATTCGAGAAGATTTTATAATAAAGAAATTATAAATATTTTTGTATTCATTCCTTCCTATGTTATTTAAATAATACAACGTGTGTGTGTGTGTGTCGTTCTTGCTCTCTCCCTCTCTCTCTCTCTCTCTCGTACATACATATATATATATATATTTTTTCTTTTCAAGCCTTTATTTATAATTTTTAAAAATAATTTATCCTATTAGAAAACAATCACATATTGCTTATGAACGTATTTATATTGTTTTAAATTCATTATGATAATAACAATGTCAAATTTAACATTTGTCGTCAGAAGAGGTTTTTCTTGAGCTGGATGGAAGTAGGTCAAATTGGAACTTTTGTGGTTAGGCTTGTGGTTACCGTGAGACGCACCTGCTCAGAATTTTTCTTCCAGAGACGCTTTGAAAGGAAGAAAGCAAATAGAACGTTATTGTATTTCTTTATATATTATATATATATATATATATATATATATATATGAAAGGTGTGTAATGAAGAATATTCTAAAAGTTTTGCTTGTGCAATAGAAGTCGGTTTTGTAACGTTTCCTTTTTAATATTAGTGTATAACTTAAAGAGTCATTTGTAAAAAGTTTAAAAAGTTACTAATTGGAGTTCAGAAGACTTAATAGTGGTAGCTGTAGCGGAAACATTAAAAAAATTCTGTACAAGTTTCTAATGAAATGCATGCTTGCATATCATTGTACTTCTGTATTTTAGGAGTTTTGCTTTGTAAAAAGTTTTAAAAAATTACTAATTGGAAATCAGAAAAATTTTGATTTTGCTTCTTTCCGAATATATAAGGTAAGGAGAAAGCTGGTCAAATACAATTGTGTGTTTGTGTGTGTGCGTATATATATATATATATATAATATATATATATATATATAAGGAATGACAAAAGAAAATAGACAGGGCTTGTTTAAATAGTTAACTCTCTTACTTTTTATTGATTACTTTATATATATATATACAGGGTGGGCCGTAAGTTTCCATACATAGGAAAAATAAACATTTTTTTATGGACAACCATTTTTATTTATATAATATGCTCTACATGGTTGCCATTGTTTTGAAAACACATTTCAATACGTGTTCCCCACTGTTGATGAACACGCATTAGCACAGTTGACGTTATGCTTGTAATGGCGTTGGTGATACGTTCCTTTAGATGATTTATGTCTCGTATCTTTTCCTGATACACCATGGCCTTCAAGTGCCCCCAAAGATAGAAATCAAGGGGGGTGAGATCTGGGGATCTGGGAGGCCACTCCACAGGACCACGCCGACCAATCCAAGCATCCGGAAACTGCTGATCCAAATACCGACGCACGTGAAGACCATAATGAGGTGGAGCTCCATCTTGCTGGAAGTAAACTGGGAAGTTACCTTCCTCGTTTAGCAGGGATGGGAAAATCTCTTCTTGCAACATGTTAAGATACCTTTCGGCATTAAGATTTCCACTAACAAAAATTGGTCCAATAATTCTGTCACCCCATATCCCGGCCCACACCATCACTTTACCGGCACCTTGCATCTTCGTCGGACTCAGCCAGTTAGGGTTAGCATTACTCCAATAACGTATGTTTTGCCGATTAACCTCTCCATTGACGTAAAAATTTGCTTCATCAGTAAACAAGATCTTACGTCAAACGCATATTCTTAGGGGATCTGAAACATAAAAACAAACGTTTAATTTTTCCTATGTATGGAAACTTACGGCCCACCCTGTATATATATATATAAGGTAAGGAGAAAGTTCTTCAAATACAATTGTGTGTGTGTGTGTGTGTGTGTGTGTGTGTGTGTTTTTCGTCTGAACTATTATTTTGACGATTGTACGTTCCGCATTATATTATTTTTTGTGCAGTAGAAGGCAAATTCTATTTATTTACAATAATTAATAAACATATTGAATTTTTTATTGTCAATATTGGTGATTATTTCTCTTAAAAGAGAAAGTACGTTTGCTTTGGTAACGAATTAAAATAAATGGTGGTATCTAGCAACTCACCCTAATAATGTATACCTGGACAATTAAAATAAAAAATGGTATCTGGCAACTCAACCCTCCTCTATATAAGGCCCGCTTGGCTTCGGAGCGGCCAGTTTGATGATGACAGCGGCCGAATAAAGATCTCTCTCTCCTTCCTTCTTAGGTTAAGACTTAGGTTAGGTTTCCCTTTGCGGTGTTAAGGACTTCCCACCTTCTTCCCCCAAAGCCCTCCTCCGTCTATCCTTTCTCTTTCTCTCTTAGGTTAAGGCAACCCCTTCCGGGGGTGGTCATCCTTCCTTCTATCCCCGAAGCTCCCTCCCCTCCCCCCTTCAGGGCTACCCCTTCCCCCCTTCATTGCATACCCCCACCTCCCTTCGTTGCATACTCCCACCCGCCTTCATTGCATAACCCCTTTTGGGATCTTTCCTGTTTCATTAACCGTTTCCGATTTTTATGAAAACAACGTGATATGTACAGTTTTTCATGCTGATTTCAAAATTATAAACCATTTCATCGAGAAATATATAACCAAAAAGTTATAATGTGCAGAAACTAGCAAATGTTTGAAACAGCGTAGGCTATAGAAATTTTAAAATAATACGCTGATTCTAAAATTGTTTTTTCGAAATGAAAGTAAATTATAGAATACTACAAAAAGTACTAGAACGGTGTAATCACTGCAAGCGTAGGCTAGGCTACTTTTTAAACGGTGGCGTTGCGCATCTATTTTGTTCTTCCGCTGCAAGCATAGACTATAGTTCAACATCTTTTTACTTTCCAATGACTGACAAATTTAATTTTATAGAATTATATAGGAAGACTGAGACAGAAGAAAATGCAGTAAATTTTTTACAAGAATATAACTTAATACCGAAAGAAAAACAGTGTCCTAGAAAACATCAAATGCTAATAAGCCTAACTTAACCTAACCTAAGTATTTCTCGATGAAATGGTTTATAATTTTGAAATCAGCGTGAAAAACTGTACATATCACGTTGTTTTCATGAAAAATCGGGAACAGTTAATGAAACAGGAAAGACCCCCCTTTTGCAACATAGCCCCACCCCCTTTGCAACATAATCCCCTCCCCCCTTGCAACATTGATCATTATTGCAACATTTCAACATTCTTGCACTCTCCCCTTTTGCGGCTATACTACTGAGTAGGCTTGGTAATAGAATGACTAAGATAGAAACTTAGAAAGAATTCATTAAGTTTAAAAATTTATGAGAGATTGCTTCAGATTGCAAATTGATGTTGAAGTCACCCGCAACTATGGCATTCGATTTATGAAAGTTGCATAACATGTTATCCAAGTGAATTAAAAAGCTATTGATATTAGTATTAGGTGGACAGAATATACATTACTTTTGTCTTTTATATTAACAATCACGTTTTCATTGTCACTATTACAGACAGAAAATACTTCGTTAGAGTCATAAATTTGATGCACATACACAGATACACCCCCACCAATCTGATCATCTCTTACAGTATGATAAGCAACGTAATTATCTATATTATACAGGTTTTTAATACTACTATTTAACCAGGTTTCCGTGAGAATTATTCTCTCTCTCTCTCTCTCTATATAATATATATATATATATATATACAGGGTGTCCCGTAAGTCTGGACCCATAGGGATTTATAATATATTTTTTGTTATTATTATTATTTTTTATTATGATTTTTATTTGTGGGGCCACTTGAAAGCCAAAGTGTACGAGGTCAAACTTCAGAACATTTTCCACCTTAAAGCACGCATTGTGGAGGCGTGTCAAGAAATTTCTGCGACTGTGATTCAGAAAGTGCTATCGCAGTGGAGATTGCGTCTTCAACTATGTGTGCGACACAACGGCGGACACTTTGAACAGATTATGTAATAAATTTTTGGACTATTTTGTAATTTTATTATTTTTCCCTATGGGTCCAGACTTACGGGACACCCTGTATATGCAACTTTCGTACTATGATATGCTCTACAAAAAAGCCAGAAGTTTTGAATAAATTGAGAATTAATATAGTTTTGTCATTTTTGACATGTTGGGATTTAGGACTCATTTTGTGTTAGACCCCCCCCCCCCTTCTTTTCAAATGTAGATAACTTTTTTGCCCAAAGGAGACAAAGTGAGGCATATGATTTTCTTAATCTACATAAAATTGGGCTTCCAACGATACCAAACTTGTTTGTTGGGTAATTTTAGACCATACTACGACTTGCAGTGGACTGGTGCTTTTATAAGCTCCGGTGACGCGCTTCTTCGCGGGCATTTTGGAAACGAAGTAAAATTTGCTTTTCTCTATGAGGCTATTCTTGCCCACGTCTTTGGATTTTATGGCCTTGTTTACTTCTACAAGCCATGTGAGAGAAGAGAGGAAAAGGAATTTTCCGTTCTGCTTCTACATATTTTTATTACTGGTTCAGTTTTATGCAAGGAATTCTATATTTACTTGTATGTTTTGTTCTTCAATATAGTTTAATAATATTTACGCCCTTCGTAACGGTAAAGGTTATATAACGGAAGGGACCTACAACTTCACCCGCAATCCGAACTATCTACGAGTCGCTACATACATCATCTGAAAGCATAAAGGACAGTCAACCATCCAACTGCTACCAGTGCAGACCGAATATCGCTTAACTTCAGTGGATATATGATTTCAAATAGACTCCAGTAGTAAATGTAAGACATGGAATATTATTATGCATACAAGAAAATGAATCAAAATAAAAGGCCAAATTTCGCTATAATTACTACAACTTCTTCACATAAAAACACATCGAGGAAAGACGAATCACCTTCAAAGTTTGAGACACGTACAGTAATCACTGTTATCTGTGATTGAGGGGCGGTCCATGATCACGGACAATCGATTTTACGGTTAACTCAGTATACCTCGCCATTGGGTGGGTGGTGTAGCCACTTCGCGCGCCACCACACAGTATTATTCTATTACAGTATAATATAAAATTAAATAAATTATATTCACCGCAAGACGTGAAGATCATCCGCTCCTGAAAATTGTAACCCATCCCTTTGCTAACATTGCTGTTAATATTTATTGTCTTTCGTTGTTCAGAAAAAAAACCCAAAAAATATGCGAGGCCACAAGCGCACTTATGTACTCTATGAAGCACGGAGAGAAACTGTCTGAGGCGCGTTGTGTTCTTGTGGTGGACTGGCGGGAGGAGAGCCTTGGAGGAAAGCATCGCACTAAATTATAGTTAAGTCGGTATTGTCATCACAGATAAGTGCACAATTGTTATAATTAGTAAATCACTCAGGGTTAAGTAAATCACGGGTAACTGCGTGAGTACTGTTCTCTATTCTCTTGTTGTGCCTTTAACCACGCAGGCTCCGTGATTGATTGTGTAATGACGCTACGTCGTCTTATAAATATTTAACTTCTGCTGTCAACTGTAAATTTAAGAAACGGTAATAATCTGAAATTCTTGTTCAGCTCAGCCGTAACTTTAGCAACCGCTGTTACTATCCACAGTTTTAAAGTTATATTTTAAGGTTCACATTATGAATTATTTACATTTTTCACTCCTTAAAAGAATTCCTGAAAAGAAATATTGAACCTCAGCTACCAGTCAAACTTAAACTTAGAAATTCGTTACAAACTTCCTATTATGAATTATAAAATCGGAGTGAAACAATAAAAACCAAATAAGTGACTTTCAGTATTTTTCATTATATATATATATATATACACACACACACGAGGGCCACTCAATATATTTTGTCCCACCTTTTTTTCTTTCTTTCTAAGTTTCCTTGTAAGTTCCCGAAATTTTGTACAAGAGTAGTTACATACTTTTTTTACAAGTTTTTATTTTCCCACATAGTCTCCATCCTTTTTCTA
>JAJOZX010008761.1:72500-179002 GCA_023014485.1 Bathynomus jamesi
TGAAGAAAAACGTTTTATAATGCAAAACTATACTTAAAAAAACACCATTGTGCATACATTGTATTGAAATAAAATTGTATCTGGTCTCACTTGGTTGGATGCCGTAAAAGTAAATCAATTACATTTGAATGCGATGTAAAACCCGCTCATCCCAAATATTATTATTTTTTCAGGAGAGGCATCAGATTCTTCTTGGTTTCAACTGAGGGAAGCAAAGAGCGACTTTTTATTCTTAACCTAATAAATCCATCTCTTGATTCCTGTGATATTACTGCTGATGCATCTGTAACCAACTTCACGGCTCTTTCGAAGTACTGTGTGTGGATGGGGTATTGCTCAACTTTGAAACATTTTGTTTCGTACTCAAGCAATTCTTCATCACACAATTTAGAAGTGAGAGGTGGTTCACTGATATCAATCCTATCCCAGAAGATGATGTCTGTCCATTGTCCAATGTGATGCTTTGAAGTTCAATTCTGGTACTCTAAATTCCCTGATTTTCCTTGTATTGGCTTCCTTACACTTTCTTGTCTGTATTATTCGATCGATTGCAACTTTGCGCAGCTTTTGCTCACTATCTGACAGCATTGATAGAAGAATATTTTCTGAGTGAGCAAAATAGGCATTCCGTGATATATAAGGTTGGACAACTTTTTGTATATCTTGGGGTAACAGGTTGAACCTTTTTATCGCATCAAAGATATGTTTGGGTCCATCAGGCAGACAAAGTTTAAATTTTGTATTGAACCAGTTAAGACCATAGTTTGTTACTATGAACAGAACAAGGCTTCGTAACTCTCTGGAGGGATTCTTTTGGAAGACATAATAACGACATAGTCTGTTAGCTACAGTTAACCATTTACAGTTGTTAAGGGGACCAGGCTTGAGTTTCTCTAGGCTTCCGTCAACATATCTTTCTCTTATGGCCCCATTTATTCTGAACATGTATTGTTGATCATTACTTAAATCTTCTATGAGCTCATCTGTAAGAACTGGGATGCTATCGGCCCCATCCGTAATTGGGGAGAACTTTACCACAAGCATCTCATGGCAAGTCTTAAGAGCATTACCAATAGATCCACTGAATGATCTTGGCCCCGTTGTTTTCCCGTCGTATCGCTCAAACAGCTGCCTTAAGGGAAGTTCATTTGTATGTAACATACAAATGCTCCATTGCAATGGTCGGTTCAGCTTCCGCTCGATGAAATGGATTATGCCACCTTTAGACCCAATGTTGACATTGGTACTGTCACACCCTATCACCTGGAGATTCTGGTCTAGTGTCACTTCATTCAAGTAAGCGAACAACGATTCAGATACATCACTTGCTTTTCCAGATTTAGGGCTCAAATGGTTAAGATATTCTCCACCAGGCTCACTCAATAGTACATAATGTTCTTCAACAATTATATCCTGGTACCATTTACCATCTTTATTTGTCTTTACCAACGTCTTGTCTTTTCTCCCATCAAAATATAAAACTTTAACATCACTATAACTTTGTGCAGCTTCAACTTGTAATTTTTTCTCAATTTCTGTCTCTCTTCTCACCTTACTTCGATCAATAAAAAGTCAGTCTTTTTCGGTAATGATACCCAAATCCACCAAAGTAGCTGAAGCAATGGACGATGCACTCTATCTGAAACACCAAATCTGTCGGCTTCCATGGCGAGATTGGGGCTCTCATTTGAATGTTGGAGCATTCATATTCAGAATCAGTTGTTGAACTTTCTTTGGTACGAGAGAGATCAGTATTAGTATCAGGTGAAAGTACATCATCAGTAACTACCTTTTCGAATTCTTCATGCATGATTATTTTTCTTCGCTTACTTCCTTGTTGCTCCTTCAACTTTCTTGCATTTCTTTTTGCTATAGAAGTATAGATCTTGAGAGGGTAACATCCACACCTCGTCACCATATTTCGCATAGTCCTCTGATCCTCAAGGAATTCCAGTTCTTCTTTGGGTATTCTTGATTCTTTTGGACAAACACAAATAATATGTTTTTCTTTACATCCGCTTTTTCGGCAACCAAAAACTTGGTGCAAAACGAAGTTGCATTTACAGGCACAAATGTCAAAGAGTTCTACCAATGATTTTTTGAACAAATCAATAAGCTTCACATTGCTTTTGGATCGATTGAGTTGCGTAACCTTATCAGTAAAGCGTTTCAGCTTGGTAATTATGGATTTTTTACTCATTGAGGGTACTGATGAACGTTTCCACACTTCGACCAATGCTTCTGCTATCGTTTCGAAAATATCATTATTTGTCAATTTTGCAGGTGAGCCTTCCTTCAGTAGAAGAAAATATCTCCCAACCTGCATATTAAAGGGTAAGACATTATGTGGCAATTCACTTGGAATTCCGAACAGAAAATGTTGCTTCACCGACTAGCTAGTTAGTAAGGATTTTGCCTTATTTTGATCTGAGGTTAAACTTCTACAAAAATATCACATTATGAAAATCTGAAAAATATAAAACACGGAATTAGTTAAAACAAATTATATATAAGCTCTAAAACGAAAATGTAAACATATTTTACTCGATACTCTTTGTAGCCACCCATGCTACAATATGCAGCATGCGGCTCCTACCCCCATCACTTATCAGCCATATGCAAGATGTCATTGAGCTCGAGTGAGACTGATGTTTAGATAAGCGTCTGTGTGTTCTTAAGTAGTTGGTGATTAGTAAATATCGCTTGTGTTGTGTGAACATATTTACTCGTTATCATAGTTATAACCAAATAGCGCACAGGATAACGCGATATCTTCTCTCAAAAACCGATAGATACTATACTAGACTTATTACTAGAGGTCTTTCAAAAAATGACTTTTCGCCATTTTGTTTTCGGCAAAAATAAAATGCGGCGGGTGGAGGGTCCTAAAAAGAAAATATTATCTTTTTAGAACTTCTAGAGGGTCAATACACCAAATCATGAGTGCGGCAAGACGGCTTAATATTTTCTCTCCACCCTAATATATATATATATATATACACACACACACACGAGGGTTTGTTCAAAAAGTAATTTTACAAGGTTAATTACCGGTGCATTATGCCTAGTACAATAATGTTGTTCGTAGTACAATATTTTGTTAGGCATATGTGGCAACACTGTAAAGTGACAACATCCGGGGTCACCACGAACCAAAAAGTTCAAGATTGCACCATCAGCTGGTAAGGTGATGGCAACGATTTTTTGAGACCATCAAGGCGTTTTGCATGTTGAATTCATGCAAAAAGGACAGTAGTAAATGCCACTTCTTATTGTGAAACTTTACAGCGACTCCGCACAGCTATCAGAAAAAAAAACGTCCCGGGTTGCTTACTGCAGGTGTAGTGTTCTTGCATGACAATGCACGCCCTCATACAGAGTCATACTGCAAATCAAACACGCCAACTTTTGGAATCGATCCACTGGGAAGTCGTGGATTATTCCCTCCCCCCAATAGTCCTGACCTTGCACCAAGCGACTTCCATTTCTTTCCAGCCCTGAAGGAACACTTCGGAGGTAAATAATTTCAAAACGGTCCTGATGCAGAAGCGGCCGTACGAAACTGGTCAAAAGCTAAGGCCCCCTACATTTTACCGACCAGCATCGGAAAGCTTGTCCAACGCTACGACAAATGTTTGAATCTGTTTGGTGATTATGTAGAAAAGTAGTAATAAGTTGTTGTTGAAATACAATAAACCCTCGTCCAACGCGTGTTTGTCCAGCGCGAATTTGCTTATACACGGAAAAATAAATGCGAACACTTATTTGCCGAAAGCGGAAAATTTGATTATACACGGTCCGCCAAACACGTTCTAATACAGTAGTACTGTAAGCGCGCCAAAGGACGCTCTAGTGTTTTCTCTTACACTCTCCAACACTCCCGCATCTCCCTCCCTCTCGCTTCACCCCTCGCATCACCCTTTGTCTCAGTCCCGCTACCGCGTTAAGTTCATTGAAGTTGTGTTAGATTGTTTTTGTCGTATTTTGCCGTTGTTTTGCTTTTACCCTTAGACAGCAGTATAGCACCAAAACGTAAAGCATCTGCAAGTGATAGTGAAGAGAAGAAAAGTCTTAAGGTTATGACATTAACCGAAAAAATAAAGATTCTACATAAGTTGCGTGGTGGTATGATCATAACATCACTTGGCCACGATTATCATGTGAATGAGTCTACCATACGCACCATCCGAAAGACTGAAGAAAAGATACGTGCTATTTTCATTTAACATATTTTTATTTATCATAAGTAAATATCATTATGTTTATGATTTTATGTTCTTATTTCATATAATGTACAATATAGGTAGGGAAATTCATTTATGCGTGAATAAAAAATCTACATATTTAAGTATTATTGGGAGACTTTACGCGGCCGCGTTCACGTATCCCCATTTATTCCATAAGGTATTAAGTTTGTCCAACGCGGATTTACCTAACGCGCTGTTCTCGAGCAACCTAACCCCCGCGTTGGACGAGGGTTTACCATACTTGTAATAATTACTTGCCTTGTAATAAAAGTTTCTTCAAAACACGTTGTGGAACTTACTTTTTGAGCAACCCTCGGGTGTATATATATATATATATATATATATATATATATCCCCCTCGATCACGTACTCCGGCTTGCCGGGCCAAGGGGGCTCGCACACCTCGTGGGTTGTTGGGGTTTCCTCAACTCCTCGCGGGGTGTGGGCGAAGAGTTACCTAGTTGCGTTTTTTTTTTCTCCCCTTTTTTTCCGTACCTCCCGGAATTTCTGTTGTCTTGACTCGGTCTTGGGCCTCTGTCAATTGTAGTATCCCCCCACCTCTGTTTGTATTTTGCAGTCTTGGGGTCATCGGGTGCACCCGCTGGGGGGCATCGCTCCGTGGCTGAGCCGTGCTCTGGGGACGGTACGGGCGCCCGGACCGCTGCTGCGTCTGGATTGGGTCTTTGCTAGGCCCTTAACAGACAAATCTCCAGAGAGCCAATCTGCTGTTTTTAAAACGACAGTCAGGTTGGGGGGCGAGCTACCCGGGACGTTGGGCCTGCGCCTTGAAGGATGCAGCGGCGGATTGGTGCATTGCTTTGGGTCCGAGGCTGTCTTTCTTATACTTCTATTGTTTATGGGTACAATTTCTAAACTCAAATCCCCTCCTGTTAACGACTCTGGCCCGTCCTTGGATTTGGATAAGACTTCCACTTCGGGTCGTTCAGCGGCCTCTGCTTTCGTTGGATTGACCTTAAAGCCGTATGGCCCCCTCTCGTCCTCTGCGGCGTCTGGCTCTCGTGGCCGGGCTCGTGATGGCCGTAGGGCGGGGTCTTCGCGGCCCTCGTTCTCTCGCCCACTCTCGGTTACCGTCACACATGGACCTGTTTCTGCTGTCAATTTCTGTCCGGTGGACAGGTTTCTTGTTCTTCGCCCTTCCGCTGGCTCCCTTCCGGGCAACTTGGAACGGGTGTTTCAGCGTCTTAAGACGGTGGGGGTTCCCTGCCGTTATGATATCCGCCCTCTGAAGGATGGGTCTCTTCCTTTGAAGTCCCGTTCTTCGGGGGGAGGGTGACTGAGTCCCTTCTCTAGTTGCAGAGTTTAGAGTTTCTGTGACTCCCCATCCGCAACTGAATAGCTGTCAGGGCACCATTTTCGCTTCCCGTCTGCTGTCAGTTCCGGTTGGCGAGTTGCAGGAGGATCTTGCCCCCGAGGGGGTAACGAAGGTCTTCCGCTTTTCGTCGCGCCGGGATGGTGCTCTTACCCCGTCCGCTCGTTTGCTCCTGACATTTGACTCCCTTGTGCCTCCTGCCCAGGTGTTCTGGGGCATGGGTGATCGCCGGTCGTGCGAGTTTTCGGTACGGCCGTATGTGCCTGACCCGGTTCGGCCATGTTAGTTCTGCTTGCCGCCGTGAGGGTAAGCTATGTGTCCGCTGCGGTGGGCCCGCGCACCCTCCCCCATGCACGAACCCCCGCGGTACTCGAACTGCTCGGGGGCCCACCCTTCCTCTTCTCGGGACTGCTCCGTTTTCAAGTTTGAATTCGAAGTGCGGTCCTTAAGGACTACCGAAATCCTTAGTGCGCGGGAGGCGCGCGATAGGGTCCGTGACGGGGAGCCGCGGCGGGGTTTGTCCCATGTTGCGGCTCTTGGCTCCGGCGGGTCCTTGGGCCCCTCCCGTGCCACCCCGGCGCCTACCGGATTGGTGCCCCCCCTGGACGTTCCTGGGGTTGGTGGTCCTCCTGGCACCGCGGGACCTTCTTGTCCCCCTGCCTCACTTTCAGTCACCACGTCTGATTCCCTCTTGTAGGAAAATTAAATCCACTATAGTCCGAATAAGTAATGGTAAATGACAAATACTATAGTTTTTTTTTTCATTACTTATTCGGACTATAGTGGGTTTAATTTTCCTCGAAGAGTTCCTTGCTCCATGCACGGTCTGTGTGTATCATAAAAAACCTCAGAGAACCATTTTGAGTTCATTCCCATCATGAAACGGACATGTTATGTGCCTTGAAAAGTGGACGCTCAATTCTGCCAGTTGAGGTTTAAGTTTTGGTTTTTGGCTAAAAATTATAATAGATACACCTTTTTCTTTGATGTATTCAATCTGACGTGAAGGCAGCGAGTCTTTTGCTTATATTGAGGTTCTAAATGTAGCTGGGCTAGGCTGCTTTAAACCCTAGATCCTGTCCCAAAGCTGGATCCTATCTGCTTTGCAGATAGCTGGTGAGGGAAGCTATATTTTTGGGACCTCTTTGCGAGTGACCCGTTGCCCACGTCGGGCTAGCATCATGAAAAAGAAAAAACTATAGTATTTGTCATTTACCATTACTTATTCGGACTATAATGGATTTAATTTTCCTAGAAAAGTTCTTTGTTCCATGCACGGTCTGTGTGTATCATATATTAGGGTGTACCATTTTTGGGTCATTTTCAAAAAGTCAAGGTCCAGGAGTCTAATGTTGTGCCAAATGATGTCCTAAACACGAATTTAACAAACATTTTCTAATCCAACAAATTTTGAATCCCCCCCACCCCCCTTGAAATTTTTCCCATCCCCTTTTCCTAAAAACCCCATATATCTAAAAACCTATCAACTTTATCGAAAAATGTTATAGAATAAAAATGATTTAGAATCAAACGTTCTATTAGAAAAGTTCATTAAGATAGAAATGTACCTAATTTTGAAAATTTTCATTTTTTTGTCCAAGAGCACCCTATTGTATTAATATAAAATAAGGTGCTTAAGTTACATTATTTATGAGTATATTGTGAGTATAATCCAAATTTAAAAATCCTTTTTTACATTGAATTTTAATAAACAAGCATTGTTTTTACTCTTATTGTTTCTTTTCAGACTGCTTTATTTGAAAAATAAATAAAAATGAGTCAAACAGCTACAAAACAGCATGACTTTATTCTTGGTCGCTTGCAGGCTATTATGAGTTCATCTAAAATTGTTTTACCATCCAATAAAGATGTTCTAAGTCATTTTATTTATTTACGGAGAATGCAGTATAAGGGTCCAAAAGTTACAAAAGATTCTACTGTTAATGAAGTTCTACAGAAGCTACTAATAATATGGCAAAAAGCATGCATTCCTACTATAGATATTAGTAAAAACCCTAAAGGCAGGAAGATGCTGTTAAATCTAGAAGAAATGCATAATAATTTAATCAAGCACAAAAAAAGAGCAAGCTTTGAAAATGAACTCTCTAATTTCATGAAAATTATGGATTCCCTTTTTGACATCTCTTCTCAAAATGCCGTTGAATTAATCCAAAAAGACCGCATGAGAACTGAGCCTCAGAAAGCATATGATATTTCATTCTTAGAAGATCAAAGAACAAAACGAGAAACATGTTTAGGTTTGCTAGATGCAGATTATGCATCAAAAGTACAGCGCAAGTACATTAGATTAGAGAAAGAGAAGAAACGCAAAGAGAAACATAAATCAGTGAAGCAAGTGAGTGCTACAGCCAGAACATCAGAGCCCTTCTTTCTAGCACGACCAGTTCTGAGACAGACAGCTATGAAGAGTTTCCGACAGAACCTACAGCAGGACCTTCAAATGCTTCCAGCCCCAAAAATATTCTTGCCTCGCCATTGGTTTCCTCCACTGCAGACAGACTTAATCTCTCTATTGGACAACGGACTGTTTTTGCTGCTGCAGTAGCCATTAGGTGTGGCAAGGATATTGAAAAACTGTCTCTCTCCAGGACCACATCTGCAAGAGCCGCTCGAAAGACAAGAAAACGAAAATATGAAACTTGCATCAAGGATTTTACTCCTCCTGATCCCTGCCTAGTACATTGGGATAGCAAGCTGCTTACTAAATCATGTTCAGAACAAGAAGACCGCCTTGCAATACTTGTTACTGGATACCCAAATGTAGAAAAACTTTTATCAGTTTCTATAATAGATGATTCCACTGGATTGTCTCAAGCCACTTCTGTATTTCAAAGTATTGAAAAATGGAACTTGAAGCAAAATGTCTTTGGAGTATCATTTGATACCACTGCATCCAATTCAGGATGGATGAAAGGTTCCTGTAAGTTACTTGAAGAACTTTTGCAAAAGAAATTGATTTGGTTAGCATGCCGCCATCATGTGGCTGAAAGAGTTTTGTGTGCTGTGTATGAAACCATTTTTGGCCCAAGTAAATCTCCTGAGTTTGAGTTATTCAAAGAATTTCGCGAGTCTAAATGGAAGAAAATTAATACGAAACCTACATACAATGTTCTTGATGTTAAATCAAGGTATCAAAGAGGCCTAAAGGAAGAATGTGTAGAATTTATGACCCAATGTTTAAGAAAATCTGACTGCTTTCCACGTGATGACTATAAGGAAGTTGCTGAAACAACTTTAATGCTTTTAGGAGAGGTTTCCAGAGAAAACAGTCATTGGCGGAAACCTGGTACAATGCACCGTGCCAGGTGGATGGCAATGATTTTGTATACAAATAAAATGTATGCTTTTGCCCACCAAGCATCATATGATGAATCATTGATTAAGAAATTAAAGGGAATGTGTCTATTTAATGCATTAATTTATGGAAAATACTGGCTTTTATGTTCTAATTCACTAGATAGTCCAGCTAATGATCTGAAGTTTTATCATGATTTGGTGAATTACAAGAAGGAAGATAGGGAAGTTGCAAATGCTGCTTTGAAATCTTTTGCCAATCATTACTGGTATTTGACGGAGGAAGTGGTCCCTTTGAGTTTCTTTGGATCGCTAAGTAATGATGAAAAAGATAAGATCGCAAAATCCTTAAACAAATATCCAGTTCCAGAAAATTATGTATGTGGGCAACTTGTTTTCCCCATTTTAAAGGAAGACACAAAGCTTCATCAGCTAGTAGGTCCAATTTCATGGCATTTATTTCAATGCTGTGGGTCAAAACCAGACTCATGGATAAAGAAACCAGCATCAACATGGGAAGAGGTCGATGACTACAACAAACTAAAAACATTCTTTCATCTATTAGAGTAGTCAATGATACCGCTGAAAGAGGAATCAAGTTGGTTCAAGACTTTCATGACAAATGTCAAAATGAAGAAGAATTTCAAGGTCTTTTGCAAATTGTGGAAGAGAATAGAAGACTAATTCCTGATCCTAGTAAAGAGACTCTTAAAAGAATGAAACTCAGTAAAGAATAGTTCATTAACAGATAGATTAGGTATTTTTATTTGCAGAGATTGTTTTAATTTAGAAGAGGCTGATTTTTTTTTGTTATTAAATATACCATAAATTGTCTTTTCTTATTTTTATGTTTAAAAAGCTCTTATATCAATGATTTCTAATTAGGAAACTTGTTTCTTTTTATTTTTTGAGGAAAGTGTTGAATAAAGGAAAAAAAAAACGATGGGACCTCACAACTATAGATAAAGTGTTAATTTTTAGCTTTATTTTATATATATAGTTTTGAGGTTGTCCTCACTTTGTATAGGCTAGTTATAATAAAAACTAATTATGATTTGCATTATAACTAACAAATACAAAGCCCATCGCCGCGAAGCTGCATTGGGGTGATGCTTCAAAGGTGGCGATAACACCTTATTTAAGAAGAAGGCACTGCAAGCAAAAAAATTTTTTAATTTGAATTTTTAAAAAATAAATGAAAATTTTCAAAATTAAGTAAATTTCTATTTTGATGAACTTTTCTAATAGAACTTTTGATTCTAAATCATTTTTATTCTATAACATTTTTCGATAAAGTTGATAGTGTTTGAGATATATGGGGTTTTTAGGAAAAGGGGATGCGCAAAATTTCAAGGGTGGGTGGGGGGATTCAAAATTTGTCGGATTAGAAAATGCCTGTAAAATTCGTGTTTAGGACATCATTTGGCACAACATTAGACTCCTGGACCTTGACTTTTTGAAAATGACCCAAAAATGGTACACCCTAATCATATATATATATATATATCTTACCTTATGTTGTTTTGTGCGTTGGTCTCTCTTCACACGGAGTTCAAGCTGGTGTCCCCGTCTCTAGGTCTGGCTTGGTGGAGGAGCGAGTTGCTTTCTTGCGCTCTCCACCGTACATAGCCAGGCACGCCCGGCTCGCTGGTACCTTCCTGAGCCAGGCATCTAGTCTTCTCCTGAAGACTTCAACTTTGACCCCCGTTGCGTTTCTGAGGTCCTTTGGAAGCTGGTTGAAAAGTCTTGGCCCCCTGACAACCAAGTTATTTTCCTTCAGTGTTGAGGAGGGTCCCTTGTCGGGCCTTTAATTTGGGAACACTACTCATTCTGTCTCTCCTATTTTCCAGTGTTGTTTGAATGGTAATTAGGTTTAGTTTTAGGTTTGGTACCAGTTTTTCGATCATTTTCCATATGTACATTATGGTGTACCTCTCTCTTCTTCTTTCCAAGAAGTACAGATTTAGTTTACGTAGTCTTTCCCAGTAGTTGAGTTCTTTGCAGCCATCAATCTTGGCTGTGAAATGTCTTTGCGTTTCTTCGTTTATTAGTTTCTTCCTTTTTATATGGGGACGTCAAAACTGAGCAGTACAGTTGACCCTCACATTAACGTACATTTTGGGGGGAGCGTGTTGTCGCTAAAGTGAAATTTCCGCTAAAGTGAAGTACGGAAAACCCTCACTTTAACGGACCGGGGAACGTTAAAGTGAAGTACGGACGACCCCCTATTTTATCGGACTACGGGACGTTAAAGTGGGGTTTTCCGTAACCAAAGTACTTCAGTACAGTTACACATGTATGTATAGCCCTCGAATCTCCACATTCAACACATAACATAAAAATGCATACATAGACTTACCTACTTATGAACACATGCACATGTAAATATTTAGTTTTATGTACTCACCATATATAGTCAATCCTCCAAAATATCGTCGGGAACGTCTGGTGTGATGGCCGAAAAATCCAGGTCTGGTGTGAGGGTCCTGAACTCCACTTGAGGCTCCGGTAGGATGGCTGGCGAAGGAGTACTTCTGCTAGTACTTGCACTCTCAGGAAACTGGAGTAGTGACACAGTGTAGCCAACACTGCTGCTAGTGCTTGGCGTTGGTGACGGTTCGGTGGGCAGTGAAAGGTCAGACATTCCGCTTGAAACGGAGCTTCGGTGTGAAACGGGCGTGGACGTGCATCGGGGCTTGGCAGCAGGGGGCTTGAAGAAATCATGAATTTTCGTTTGTTTGATCCTTTTGTTTTGACTGGCAATGATTTCATTTCGGCACTTCCTTATGTAGTTATAGTAAGGGAGAATATTAGGCAGTGCCGTAGTCTCATCACTGAATTTCAGCAGGACATCAGCAGCGTCTCTTGCCTGGCTGAACGTAGACTTGGGTATAACCTCGGAGACATCTTCAGCGTCTTCATCGTCATCAAGCGGTTCATCGGTGGATCTGTCTTCAGACCTGACTGAAATGTTGGCCGCAATTTCACTCTCACTAAGATCTTCGTACCCTGGGTCACCATCGTCAGCATGAAGCCATTCCACAACTTTGTCCTCTGTAGCCTCTGTTTCACCTGCTGGTTGGAGAACACCCAAATAGCCCTGTAGCTCGAAGTCCTCGAAGTCTATTTCCAGGTCCTGGATGTTATGGAGCAGTTTCTTCCAGGCATTGCGCAGAGTGGACTCCTTGACCTCGTTCCAGCTGTCGGCCCAATTGTAGATAGCAGACTTGATGTTGTAGGCTTTGAAGTTCCTGAGTGTCTTCTCAGCCCTGTCCTCTGTGTCATCTTCAGAGATGACACACAAGCACTGCTCCAATTGCTTGGCCCTGTAGATTCTCTTGCAGCTCACTATCACCCCATGGTCCATAGGTTGTATTACTGACGTGGAATTAAGGGGGACGAACATAGCTCTGGTCTTGCCATCCTCACTTGCGAGTTCCTCTGCACATGTGCTGGTGCATTGTCTAGCAAGAGGACAGCCTTCACATCTTCAGGGCTTATTTTCAAAACATGTTCCTGGTGTGCCTTCACCTGCGCAACGAAGAACTTGTGGAACCATTCGTGGCAAATAGTCCGCGTGAACCAGGCCTTCTTGCTGCTCCTGTAGATGATTGGAAGTTCGTGCATGCAGTCCTTGAGTACGCAAGGCTTGGCTGATCTTCCAACGACCAAAGGCTTCAGTCTATGCGTGCCGTCAGCATTTGCGCAGGCCAACACAGACACACGCTGTTTGTCTGTCTTAAAGCCTGGAAGATGTTTGTCAGTTTTGTGGGCCAGTGTATTTATGGGCATACTCTTCCAAAATAAGCCAGTCTCATCGCCATTATACAGCTAGTAGGAAGCAACCCTAGCCTCATCAATCAGAGTCTGTAGTTCGCACCTGAACGATTCCACTTGAGACAGGTCCGCACTGGCTGCTTCTCCCATAAGCTTTCTGTTCGATAAACCATGCCTGCACTGGAAACGATACAGCCAGCCACCACTTGCTTTAAAGTCCGTGTCGTTGAACTTCTGCGAGAAACGCTTAGCTTCCGACCGGATGTCGATTCCTCTGACTTGAACGTTCTTGGCCCGTTGCTGCTTGAACCACGTGTACACAGCCACATCTACGTTTTTCTTGTAGGACGTCTTCAAGCTAGACCGTTTCGAACTCCTGCCTCCGGGTTCACTGTCTAGCACATAGGCGTGTATTTCGTTGCGCTTCTGCTTGACTTCGTAGATGGTGGTCTTGCTTATCTTATGCTTTTGCATAACAAACGCTACACTTAACCCTTGTTCTATGTCAGCGAGAATCGCTTTCTTCTCTTCAATGGAGATCGTACGCCTTTTCTGTTTGGCACCGGTAGAACCACTTGTGGACGCCATTGTTCAGAAAATAAAGTTTGTACGAGCAGGCAATAATTAAGTAAAGTATGTACAATACATACACTGGACATACACTGTTAAAGTCTCAGACTATCACTGTACTCTTATATGTACTGCTATTATTAACTGATAAGTCACTTTGAACTCAAAAAAATGCTATGAACTGATAAGACCTGTGTAACACAATAATAAGAAATAAAAACATATAACCACATACAGTATTCATAAATAAATTACATTTAGATACATAAATATAAATAATTATATGTAACTATCTATGTAACATCACACAAAAGAACGCCTAACATGCACAACACTTGGAAGCGGCACTATGCACATACACAACCACTCGCCACCACTGCCCACGCAATACAACAGGAAACAACTGACCGCAACCTCATCCGAGAGCTGGTTCCAATAATATTCTTGTGGCGTCACCTTCACTTTAACGACTCGGAGTCCGCTAAAGTGAAGTTCTGTTATGCTAACAGACGTTTTTAGCGGAAATCTTCACTTTAACGACCTGTATTACGCTAAACTGAATGTTAACGACCAGACAGCGATTTAGTCCGTCCAAGTGAAGTTTCCGCTAATGTGAAGGTCGTTAACGCGGGGGATTTCTGTATTAAAGTTTTGGTATAATCAGTGTTTATAGCAGGGGAATCATTACTGTCCTGTCCCTTCTCTTGAACGATCTTAGTACCTGTCCAGCGACTCTTTTTGCTTTATTATTAGTATGGGCGCAAAATGGAAGAATGCAAGAATGTTGCAATGCAATGTTGATCGATGTTGCAAGAACTTATGCAACAAATGAGGAGGGGTTATGCACTGAAGGGGAAGGGTTATGCAATGAAGGGGGGAGGTGTGATGCAATGAAGGGGGAAGGGGTTATGCAACAAATCAATGCTACAAAGGGGGGAAGGGGAGGGAGCTTTGGGGGGAGAAGGGAGGATGACCGTAGAGTATTTGTACCTCTTGTTCCTTCGCACGATTCGATGTAGCCTTAAAAGTATCAAAGGAGGGTGGAAAAGGGAGCCATTCAGTAACCTTATCTTCACACTTTGCCGAATACCACTTCATAAACGTCGAACACGCAATATTAAAGGTATCCATTACTATTTTTCGTCTACGTGGGGAAATGCACGTCTGAGACCCAGGGCTTGCAGCGGTCAACTGAGCACGCAGGGAAGAGATATGGCCAGGTAGTAGCAGGAGTCACGTGGCGATCATACAAGTGGGCGGAGCTTAGAACTTTCTCCTGTACACAAGCTGGACGGAGTTTAGAATTTTCACCTGTATACACACACACACACACACACACACACACACACACACATATATATATATATATATATATATATATATATATATACACACAAAGGAGAAAGTGAAATGCTAATTGAAACGATTTATTTAATAAACGAATTATTCAAGGTATATATATTTACAAATACGTGTAACAAATAAACATATCGCTAACAATAGACATATATAACAATCAAAGATTATGGTATCCGAAGGGTACGGTATCGTAGGTACCAGGCACTTGGTAACGTTTCTTATAGGTGTCACGGCACACCTTTGTACCCTTAAGCTCCTTCACACCTCCCAGCTTCTGCGCCCGAAAATTGTGGGTCCCTACAGTTATTTGAGATGGCTGGTTGCCTTCATCTTCATCCAAGCACACTAGATCCTTCAATGAATCAAAGTTAACGACCCGCCGATTCGTCTGGTTGAGCGTGATACCCTTACCCTTCACGATATATTTCATATCCTCCCTCACCCGTATCCCATAAGTTTTTGGTCCTGTTGAGACAAAAGAGTCGGCGTATGCGATGTCTCCATACTCATCCTTGATCTCATCAGTCAACTCCCCGAGGACTTCACCAATAGGAGGCATGTGTTCACCCTCCCTCGCTGTGAATATCACACTATCTGTATCGGCGTAAAGAACCCTCCGACCAAGATAATGCAATAGACCCCAAAGTTTGATGCGTGCGTAGGCCGTTGTGAAGCTGGCTTCAAGTATGTTTGTAACCCGTGAGGTATCTGTGGCCAATTCGGTATTGTTGTACTTTATTATGTAGTATTACCTACATTCACGATCTCCTTGACCTCTTTATCGGGAGCGTTGGCATAATCCCAGACTTCACTATAACTTTGTGCCAAATGAACGTTCCCTTTGCCAGAATTCTGTGCAAATTTTCCACAAAGACTGTTTAGACAACTTTGCACTAAAGCGCTTGCTTGGGTTCTTTACAATTTGGGAACGGTCAAGCTGTATACCTTCACGGTCACGGTAACGTTGAATATAAGCCGATTTTTTATCTTCGGTATTAACTCCTCGCGGATACCCTGATGCTTCTACCTTATCCTTCAAAAAAGCGTTTATATATGGCGTGAAAAGGTTGGGTAGCTTCTGAAACCTCCACACCTCATGTATCTTCAATATTTTGTAACCATGGCGAACGGCTAGGTCCAGCTCTGGGCTTGTATATACACCTCTGATCTTACGCTGGTTGGTTGTATGATTACAATCCCCATTGTTCTCCTCTGCGCACTTCACGCACAGGGGAAACCTGAGCATGTGATCTATAACGACGAGTAAGATCGGCATCCATAAATCGCGTGGGGGAGCACATCTACGAAAGAAAGGCCGAAATAGTACCCATTCAAATTTCTGGAGAGTACCTCGATGGTGGGCAGGTCAGGTCCCACCAGTTTCTCAGGTGCATCCACGGGGTAAGGATTGTTCTTCATCACGTAGGGGTATAAAGAACAGAAGTCGTAGTAATGGAGTTTCACACCCTCCGTAGGCGGAAAGTATAGCTTCAAGGGATTTGTACGCCTTCCGAACAAGCTATCACCGCATTTGAGAGGATCCAGCACCATTGAACGCTTGATCGTGTTTATTTTTTCACGGTACTGACCATCTGCTTCCATCCATGCATCATACTCATGCTTCCACAAGACTCTGTGAGCGAACTATGAGCCTATAATTTGATCGCGTGGTGCGGGTCCATGCAAGACTGTCGGCAGGAGATCTACCGTGGATATCTCCTACGATTCCACACTCAGTACGGGGGCATCCGTGCCACCAGCAACCGTTAAAAGAGTACTCAGTCTTCTCACCAGTAGCACGGTTTTCGCTTAGACCATCAACCAAAAAACACGACCATTAACCTTAATGGGTACTTCCCCGTGTTGTGGGCATGCTTTACACCTGTCTGTATACACCTGTCTGCTGCTGTATGTGTATGAGCCAGTAAATAGCCTTGTGCCCATAACTGCGGGGATTGTTTTTCTGTGAATGACGGCTAAGGTGTCTTTAGGCATGAAGTTATTCTTGAACACCGAAAAACATAATGAGGCGATCGTGGTTGCGACTTGCAACGGATCGCATTTGAAACGGTCTATGTACATCTTTATAAAGGCCTGGAAACATACTCTAAGCACGCGCACATCATTCACGCAATAATGCTCACATTCATCAGCTATATTATAAGGATTAGAATCATTAAAACTGTGTAGTAGCGGCCAAAATCTTCGCGTTCATCTGTACTCATACATTCATAGTTAAAGTGTTTGGGTGGAGGTAGTCCTACGTAATTTAAAGTTTCGCTAGTGAGGAATGTGTAAGGGAAATAACCTTTTGAAACTTCAGCGGCTACGCTAATTTACAGCGGCTACGCTAATTTACAAGGTGTGAAGTGTCTTTAAACTGTACATTACCTCTTATTTGCATCTGTATAAGTTTGTTTCCTCTTTTCAAGGGATCACCTGTAAATATCTCAGATGACTCGTGCTCAAGCAACTCCTTATAAAGGAACTGTGTCAAATTTTGCCCCGTTATGGGCAAGAATATACACAGTCATTTTTTTTAACTTGTCCGCTAACTTGACAATATAGGACACAAAGAGTTTCACAGGGCTATCGTGGGCATCGTTTTAAAAACGTTTGTCCGTTTACCACATTTGTGACACTCATCACACTCGATCTCCATACACTCATCACAGATAGTCTGGCTTACAAGTAAATGTGGAATAACCTCTTTGGTTTCAGCGTTCGTGTATGTTTCTATATCGTAGTACACAGTTATACAAGGGCTATTTTTAGGCTTAGCGTCTTTCATATAACATACATGCTTTACTCCAACCGCCTTATATTTCTCATGGCATGTAGAACAGTGAATTTCATCACATTTATGCTTGAAATTCCCCAATTATCCATCATATGAAACATACCACATTCACAGATTCTCATTTTCCTGCACGTGCCAATTGATTTATGGAGCTCAAAACAGTTATTATTGAAAAATGTGCGTCTACACACATCACAATCCCTCTTCTCAGCTTCAACTACACGGCTTTCACATTTGGAGCTTTTACACTGCTCACATACCATGTGGCAATCTTTACAATGTTTCACTATATCATCCGCAAACTCGATACACCCTTACACAAATCATGATGTCGTCCATATTTTCGACTTTTATCATAACTCGCGTAAAGGTCCCTTATATTACGGATGGGGAGATACGTTGTTCCTGACAGTCCTAAAATAAGTAGGGGTCTTGTACGATCTCTCACACAGCTTTTAAAAACATACACAGTCCTACGACGATCATCCATTCCAAATACAACTATACGAACATTCATTTCCTGTTCTACCCTTCTCAGCTCTCAGGACCCATATTACAGTCAAACTCAAGTTTACAGTCTACAGCTAGTTTACGGGCACGCTCCACTACCGTAGGCAACCAAATTTTTTGGCCGTGTATTTAGTACAGTAAACATACGGCCAAGACTACTGCTATAAAGCCGCAACCACGATCGACGTTTATATGCCGTCTATAAATAGCCTGAGAATTGAAGTTAAGAGTATAAGGTGTGGCACTATGACCCGCAACACGGAATACACGGTCAATATTTACCGTGAAGTTGTCCATATTGAAGGCTATACTACTTTGAGAGGCCTGCATTATACGGCCTAATATATACTCTATATCTTCAGCTGCCAAGCGTCTGAATGGTATTACTACCCAAAAATCATCTACATCTCCGTCATCTGACCCGAACCGAAGGACAGCCTCGTCCTGACTTCACGTTCGTCGCGGTTCTGAAGGGCAAACTCTACAATACGTTCAACTATGCGCCGTAGTCCGTGTTCAACACCATTGCTATACATGGATCTAGGATCAACCCTGACTATATACCGATTTCTAGTCAAGGCTGGGTGTGGGGTAGCGGTGCGCACCAACTCGAATGTTATGCCATCCTCTACAGAACGAGAAGCTGCTGCTGCTGCTGTGGAGGATGTACCCGGAATTGAACAGGAATAAGGGGGATATTTGAGGAAGGTACTATTGTGGGGTTGTGCGTAAGACGTAGAGGGTTGGGGCTCTATTACTGGGGTCTAACAACCGGCGCAATCCTGGCACGCTTTATACCTGACGTGGAGGTCTTCATCATGCTCCGCTTTGAATTGTCGCGTGCTGCTACAGGTATCGCTGGTGTGGACTCGGCAGTGGGATGGAGTCTGTGATCAAACTACACTGTCGTCGGGGTCATCTGTAATATCGATGATGGGGTGCTGTACCTCATCGCATTCACGGTTCTGTGGGAGAAGAGAAAGCAAGACTAGAATATAAGGATCATCACTTAAATATTTATTATATTTTGTAAATGACCCACTAAGGAGTGTGACGTGTTAGAAGTGGATTTTGTAGAAAATTGTGGTAAAACTGTGTTTATGCTTAAAATCATTACAGAAAAGGGGGAGATGTTCTCAAAATTTGTGCATAAAGTTATATGGTGCTATTCGACGTATAAATCAGTGTTCAACGAGTACCAAGATGATATTTTGTTCCACAAAGGTGTATATGACGTTAATTCGTTAAAGGGAAATGAACATACAGTCATTGTAATTGACAATCTCATGTTGGAGATGGATAAAACGTTTGCCGAGACATTTACAGTATTCTCCCACCATCTTAACATAAGCATGTTCTTCATCAATCAGAATATATTTTTCAAAAATAGATACATGCGTGATGTGTCGTTAAATACACAATATCTAGTCTTATTCGCCAACGTAAAGATGTGTCACAAATTGGGATATTAGCCAATCAAATGTTCCCGAATCAATGAAGGAGTTTTTGGAAGTTTATAAAGGAGCTACAAGCCAGCGTTACGGATATTTGCTTTGCGACCTTCATCCGCGAAACACGTTTAGGGTGCTTCTAACAACGAATATATCCAAACGAGCCTGAAACGGTGTATATTCCAGAATGACAAAGAGGCTAAAAAAAATACCATGAGTTAATAAAAATCTATCATCGACTGCTCCGGGCAATGCAACAGATGTTTGCTAAAAATATCAACTCTGACTTTTTAAATTGCATCTGTGAAATCTGTCTTAACGTTATAAATTGCAATGTATCAATGAAACCTCCTCAGAAGGCTCGCATACGCCGTTACAAGAACATAATACATGCACTCGCTCGTAAAAGTCAAGCTGTGGGGAAGAAAAAACGAATTATTGTACAAAGAGGAGGGTCATTCCTCCCCATCTTCTTTTCAGTTTTGGGTCCTTTACTGACTAGGTTAATATAATGAGGAAAGTGGTAGTGATTCCACACGAGGTGTTTGCTTCACTGCAAAGTTCAAAGAATCCAGACACGGTTCTAGAACCCCGTAAAAGCAGGCTTAAAAGAATGGAAAGTGAACTGTTAGCACTATTAAACAGTGAAAAAATACCTGATGAGAAAAGAATCTTATACCAAGAAGCTCTGCAGAAATTTCTTCACTAGTACAAAAATTATAAGAATCCGACAGAGATCCCCGTGGTTATTAGGCACAGCACGGACAACGATGGTCATGGTGTCCGACGATAGAGCTGACCAACCAAAGATTAACGGGTCGGCCACACAACATATCGAGCATGTATTAAAAAGCACCTTCCCATATACATTGAGGAATAAAGGTTCAAGTCTTTATAATCTATTGAATGAGGATCCCAACATACAATGGACCGATACAAGGGAGCTCATTGTGGAAGGAGCAAAGGTACAGGGATCGAATATCGTAAACATCATCCATGATCTGGTGAGAAAGTGAAATAGGCCCTCACCATCAGGATGGAATCATATTAAAGCAAGACTACAACAAATAAATGTCCCCAAAACGATGATAGGAAATCTTAACAGGTTAAAAGACTTGGAACATGCATCGCACGTGCCACAATTGAAAAGGCCCTCACCCCCGGCGGTAACACCTCTGAAGAGGAGAAAGAAGAGGATAAACAACGATCAACTCTACCCACGTGCCTCTAAAATATGCAAATGGCTAACAAATTAAGAAGACGCTATTATGACATTTCTAGCCCAGCCTCCTACGGAGGCGTAGATAGACTGTACAGAAGTGTTTACAATGATGGAGTCGGGAAAAAAGATATTGAGAGGTTTTTGCAGGAGCAAGACGCTTATACATTTTATAAGCCTGTGAGAAAAACGTTTAAAACAGCCAACACAACAGCTGCTTCGATTGACTCTATTTGGCAAGCAGATTTAACAGACTGCAAAGATATTCAGTGTATAACGATGGTTACCGCTACATCCTATTCATAATAGATGTATTCTCTAGATATATGTGGCTAATTCCTCTGAAAAATAAATCGCATGAAACAGTTGCCAAAGCCACCAAAACGTTGACGTTGAAAGAAAACAGGGTTCCTGGCTAGTTTTGTACGGATATAGGGAAAGAATTTATAGGCTGAGCTTTTCAGAACATGTTGACAGTTTAATATCAGCTACTAAACTACCAATTCTATACATAAGGCATCTTAGCTGAAAGAGTTCAACGTACCATAAAGGAACGCATGCACAGGTATTTTACACATAAAAACACACAGAGATTTCTAGACATTCTGGAATCATTGGCCTCATCATACAACCGCTCACACCATCGCACGATTGGGACAACACCTAACGAGATTTTAGAAAGAAGAACGCGCCCAGAGCCTGATGTGAGAAGAGATGGAACACCACCACCACACTCTGCGCGTTTCAAAATCAATGGTTATGTAGGGCTGTCGCGTTCGGGAAATAAATTCGCGAAGGAATTTGAGCAAGGATGGACACGTGAGATTTTTAAAGTTGGATATGAAATCTAAAGACAAGATAATGTTGTATTACGTAGATTTGAATGGGGAAGAAATCGAAGAAGGCTTTTACCGCGAGGAGTTGCAGAAAGTGACATTTAATTTAGGAAAAAATGTTTAAAATTGAAAAAATTTTAGGAAGCAAAGGTTCAGGAAAGAGAAAAAGGTACCTGGTGAAGTGGCTAGGATACCCAGAAAGCTTCAACACCTATATAAAAGCTGATGCAATAATGAAGCTTAAATAGTAGGCAACATGGCGCCTAACCATTTATACGTCACACTCCCGTCCTCGTCCCTGTCTGTACACCCTAACAACACACAGCCAACTTTGTAACAGAACTCCACGGACCCATTGATTGGGTCGTGATACGTATGAGGTGGTTATATGCGAAATTCAGCTGAATACCCTTTTTTCAGGTATTGATTATAAAGAACCCGTTTTTACGGTTCTTAGAGACTGTAATGAGTGTGAAAAAGCCGGGGTAACTCGGGATGAAACCTTGCGTACCGCCCTGAATGGGGATGCACGGTATTACAGTACAGAAGTAACACTAGGACAAGGTCACTATGGTGCGGTCGAGGATGTTGTGAGATACATTTCACGAGGCACAACACGACTTGTCTAGCCTAATGTATGAGTTGAAATTGGAGAAAATGGTTGATGGCTATAAACCCCCAGACATGTGCTATATTTACAGCAATATAGTGGAGCACCAGTTTGTTGGGGATACCCAGGCACGCCTGCTGCGCATAACGCACATCCCCAATCATAGAGGAAGGAGTATGAGTATTACATATGACAGACCCCATTATGTGAATGTCGCAGCTAATGTAATAACCAATATCTCAATATATGTAAGAACGATTGAGGGAAAAAAAATTTCCCATTCGGTAATGGGAGCTTAATAGTGAAGCTACACTTTCGACGCACTGAGTTGTAATGGACGGAGAACCTTTCACAGTCTATCGAGGGGTGAGATACCAGCGTGGTAGTGGACTTAGATCCATTTTTTCAACCATACTACGTACGGCTGTCCCCTTACTCGTCATGGCACGCTTCATCCATCCGTGTAGTTCACAATGTTGTAAATCGGAGCTGTCCCTCTTTGACATGCCCCCAACACAAGTTTCTATTGAACACAGTGACTTATTACAATTAACCCTTTAAACACAATTAGTTCCCCGAGTGCCCCTATAGAATTCTTGATACCCAGCTCAGACCTTACTTTTTTTATCCAAGCTGTGTGCACATGTACGCTAAACTACGTACAACCCATTCTGATGGAACGGACTGCGATGACAAATATGATGTATACCCTGAAACAAACTTTCTGCACTCCTTATTCAACCAGTGTGACGTATATTTAAATCAGGTCAACATATCGGCAGGAACGGGGTACTATCACCTAAGAGCCTATCTAGAAAATGTGCTGAACTTTTTCAAAGAAGCGAAGGATACCTTTTTAAGTGCCGAGGGCTATTATCAAGCTAAATACGAAAGTAGTATAAAGGACAAATTTAAAAATTCTAAAAAGAAGATATACGAGTGTTTTGGACGCCTGCATACAGACTTCACATTCCAGGAGAAGTTACTTGTGAATGGGGTGGATATGAAAATAAAACTCACCCGCACGAATTCTGAGATCTGTTTAAATCTGGGAACTGATCAAGAAGAGGGAGCAAAACCCGTTGATTCACTTCACATTATGGAGACATACCTCCGCGTACGGCGAGTGAAACTGAGTTCACCTAAACAAATAGAAATTGAGAAAAAATTGCTACACGCCACAGTAAAATACCCAATTAACAGAGCACAGATCAAACTATACACTGTGCCAGCAGGGTTGACCTTGAAACAGATAGAAAACATCGCCCTGAGAAATCTTCCTAAAAGGATATTAGTTGGAATGTAGGACCATGCTTCGGTGAATAGAAAATATAAAAAGAGTGCCTTTAAATTCGAGAATTTCAACCTTAAAAATATAACTCTACGTCAATGGCGTTGCGTTGGGCGGGGCTATGGATATGGATTATTCATCAGACGCTGTGTTCCCGCTTTGAGCGAGAGCATATAGTAATCTGACCCATATTGCAGGCGCTTGTGATGATCTCTGGTTTGGGATAACGAAGAAAGAATTCATCGATCAATTTAACCTTTATCCGTTTGACATCACACCTGACTTATCTGCTAGTGTAAATACACACTTAAGTCAACAACAGAGTGGAAACATCTCAGTCAGATTGGAATTCGCCAAGCCTATAGACGCGCCTATTAGTGTACTAGTATACCTCGAGTCACAAGCCCTAATAGAAGTTGACAGATTTAGGAGCGTTGTCACTGACTTTTAAAATGGATGAGAATACACTTCAGAGAGTATTGACTAGTGAACGAATCACACGTTCTAAATTTATCGGTGTGTTTGCGAAGCATGAAACATTGACATTGCCAACTACGAGAGATTGCGGTAGTCTTATTGTGAACACAAATGTTATTGGTATTGAAGGGATTCATTGGTTTGCAATCTATTTTAAAAATAGGGACCGCATGTACTATTTTGATTCACTCGGTACTCAACCCTGGAGTGGCCCTGTTATTGTAAAATTTCTCGAGCAGATGCATATCCCCGAAGTTGTATGGAATCCCTTCCGGCTACAAGGACATTTTGGTAATACTTGTGGGCTATACTGCCTTTCATTTCTCATACATATTTCACGTACCATTACACTACGGTAATGCGCTACCATTACACTACGGACCTCGATCATTCACAAATCGAAATTCTCCTACATAGGGCAGAAACCAATGCCCTGAGAGGGCACCCTCGCAAATCGTGAATATGTGCATTTAACTGCGTGGTATTCTGTAGCTTATTTACGATGGTTATTGTACTAAAAACATGATTTCTTTCATTTAATAAACTGATGAAAATACATTGTCTTCTTACCCGAAAAAAGATCGGAACAAGAAAAAACTTATATTATTTCGTTAATAATGTGACAATCGCTGGGTTGACTGCTCGTTAACATTATTTCGTTAATAATGTGACAATCGCTGGGTTGACTGCTCGGTAAAACTTCCACCTCCGTATTCAGGTCCACGATATGCGTTTCTTCAAAACGAAAAGATTGTATAACACGAGTCAAATCCTCATCGGACGTTTAAAGAGAGAATAATTAATTAGTTAATACTGAATCTTTTTTAATAAAACCCAATTGTTTAAAACATAGGCAGAGTATTACACAATGTGAAGATATCTTTGAACCGCTCAGAGAAGTTCCTTTAAAAGAAAATGAGGGATAACATTTATTGTGGAATTTATAAAATTATTTAAAACTTGCAAAGGATTGCTATAAAAAAAATTCAACGAATCAAAACAGAACTTTAGCATAATATTAATTGCAAACTAATCTATAATTGCGGATACTTACTATTTAAATGAACCATTTTTAATGTGATGAGGTGAATTACTACAACCCTCCATATATATGATGAAATAATACAGAACACTGCTCTTTCTCCTAATGACAAGCACACTAAATAAATAACCAGTTCGCGAAAAAAAATAAAGTTATAGGCACATAATTACGTACATTTCTACGGCAGTCCCTTGCGTCGGATCGTAAGGAGCGTCATTACAAATATCATCAACGGTTTGCGTTGGAAATAATGCGTCCCGGTCGGCTGCATTAAAAATATTAATTGTAGACACAGCTGCAGTGTCCCCAACTTGATATAAATCCGGTAAACTGTAAAGTTCTTGATTCATGACGGAAAGAATGTTTATTCACTGGTGAAAATAACTACTGTGACACCCAACTGAAAATATTTCCTTTTATATGCATGACCCCCAAGCACCACCCTGAAAAGACTAATAGGCGGTTCGTAAGTTTGATGATTGGTTGTCAATGTAACTTGGTGGGGCTATGTTAAATTTTGTGTACCAATCGTAACACCGATATAACGGGTCCACTCTTTGGACGTCCTGATTGGTCGACTAACGGTGTCTTTATCTTCTCTCCCTAGATTTAATGCTCACATCTCAAGGTGTATAAGTGAAATCCCACTTGCAATTTCTACCACGATGGTTTCAAATATTTGCAATATTATTTGCGCCCATGCTATTCTCGGTTTTCCCATTTGGAACCCACCCCTTCGTACAATACCCCTCACCTCTTTGCAACATTGATCAGCATTTTGCCACTTGCAATCTCTATCACGACACTATTTTGCATTATTATTATGTGCCGTCATACTATTCGATCTTTAACTTTCCACAGTTTGATTCATCCATTCGGCTTGACTTTCTACTTGCCAATTCTCGCGTAGGAGTGTGCTTAAAAAATGTGTTTAGTTCGTGAAAATGAATGTCTGGTTGGGCTGGTAGATAAATGGGTACCGTAGGTATCCTAGTGGTTAAGACGCTGGGGTTCTGATCGGAGGTTCAGAGACCGAGACTGGACGATGATATTGTAATTTATGCCCGCCTGTGCTAAAGCGTAGTTCGGATTCAACGTTAAACTGTAGGTCTAAGGTGGGTGACTAGCTTGATCTTAGTCAAAATGAACAATTCGGGGAGAAGGAAAACCGATTTAGCTTATTATTACTACTGTAATTTGCACCACCCTATATATATATATATATATATATATATATATAATATATATATATATATTGCTGCATATGGGAATATGATAAGGAAATTCATCACTTAATCAAAGACTAATTTAGCCTATAAATAATTTGTTCTTGGAAAAGAATCACGTGATGCTTGTGTACATATATTTAAGTTGTTTTTAACTTCAATAATAATGGCAATAATCAATACAATATTTGAAGTGAAGTGAGACGAAAACCAGTTTCGAGACGATATGTAGGTCGGGTGAACCTTTGCGGTTAACCTTTCTGCCCGACACTTCACCTGTGTTTCGTGTGTTTACCACTATTCTTCTGCCTTGGAATTAAAAAAAAAATTATTTTCAAAGAAAGGATCGCTGACAAGTTTAGGGATTTAAAATGTTGTATGAATTAAAATTTTTAGTTTTTTAATCGAAAATAAATGAATAAAGGAATCCTCTTCTTGATTTCGCAGATTTTTTTTTTTTAAATAGAATATATATAGAAAGGATTGTCAAAAGTAAAATAGACACTTTCAGTTTGGCTTTAGAGTAATTTTTTTGATTATATATATATTCCTCGTTGGTATTTCTTATACTATTATTATTTTTTATTTTATTTTTTGATCATATATATTCCATCGTTTGTATAGAATGAACTACTGTATATTTATTTTCTATATATTTCGTGAAATTGATTCCATGTAATGGTGTTTTATTTAATTCGGTTTAATTGTATTTCTTTTATTGTTAATATTGGGATTCGTTTAATTAGTTCTCTTGCTGAACAAATTTAAGGAGAAATCACTCTTGCATTTAATAAATAAATAAGTGGAAATTCATCAAAATAAATTAAAATAAATGGTGGTATCTGCCTTCTCTCGTTTTATAAGTAAAAACATTAACTGGTAACTCATCTAAATAAAAATTAAATTAAATGGTGGTATCTGTCAACTCTCCTTATATAAAAAAAACAATAACTGGTAACTCATCTAAATAAAAATTAAAATAAATATGGGTATCTAGCAACTCCAGACCCTCTATATAACATCTGCAGAACCCCTGGACGCTCATTATGCGATGGGTACTCCTTTTTTCTACTACTTCTTTCACCACCTTTCTCTACAAAAAAAAAAAAATGGTGTCAATAATCCAGCAGGGTTGAAAGCACCTTAAACAGAAAAAACAAACAACAAACATTATGCGATGGACTTGGGTTGAATAAAGAACTCTCTCCTCTCTCCTTCTTAGGTTAAGGCTTAGGTTAGGTTTCCCTTTGGGGTTGAGGACATCCCAGCTTCTCCCCCAAAGACCCTCCTCCTCCTCCTTTCTCTCCCTCTCTTAGGTGAAGGTTACCCTTTTGGGGGGAGATTATCCTCCCTTCTCTCCCCAAAGCTCCCCCCCCTCTCCCTTTGCAGCATTGATTTGTTGCATAACCCCTCCCCCTTCACTGCATAACCCCTTGTTGCATAAACCCTCCCCTTCATTGCACAACCCCCTCCCTTTTCAGTGTATAACCCTCCCCTTTGTTGCATAACCTCTTGCATCATGATCAATATTGCATTACAACATTCTTGCACTCTACAACTTTGCGCCCATGCTACTTGATTTATCGCTATCTGATTTGTTTCGAATTTCGCATCATCTGTCATTATTACCCCAGATCGGTCGCTTTCGCGCTCTCTACTGACTTTCCTGTCTATGGAGCATAATATGCAGTCTGTTAATTTCTCTTTCTACCATATCTCAAGAGCTGAAATTTCTCGATGTTAAATGACATGTTGGCTTCTGACCATTTGTATATTTTGTTCGTGTCCCTCTGCAAGGCCTCCACTTCATTACATCGCTGATTTTTCTGCTGATCTTTGTATCGTCTGTAAAAGATGTTACTATACTGTTGCTGTTTACTCCACTGTCTATGTCTGTTAGCATGATAATGAACAGGAGTGGGGCCGGTACTGTCCCTTGTGGTACTGAGCTGCGTACTTCCGATTCTGATGATGATATACCTTGAATTTTGACGACCTGTAAACGTTCTCTGAGGAAGTTGTAGATCCATTTTCCCATTTTGCCTGTTATTCCCATACTTCATTTTATGTGCTATTATACATGATCACATTTGCCGAAAGCTTTAGCAAATCTGTGTATATAACATCGTAGTTATCATTGCCTTCCAGTGCATCTAGGATATTGTTGTCGTGTTCTATTAGTTGTGATAGGCATGATCACCTGATCGGAATCCATGCTGATTTTGTTGAATCTTTCCGTGTGTCTCCAGGAAATCATAAATATTTTCTCTAACTATTCTCTCAAATACTTGGTGAGGTGGGACGTCAATGACACTGGTCTATAGTTCTTGCTTGAGATCTGTCCCCCTTTTATATGACAATGTTTGCTCTTTTCAAGATGCTCGGTATTTCCCCAGTGCTAGGGATCTTCTCCATATCCAGTATAAAGGTGTAGCTATTCATTTTTACAGTTTTTAATCAATAATGCGTTCCAATTGTCCGGACCTGCAGCATGTGGTTTCATTTGTCCTACAGCTCTCGCTACATTTCGGGTAAAATCAAGTCGTATGTATACTCTCCTTGCAAGTCCTCTTCAAAGAATGCATTTATGTCAGGTATCGCTTTGTCACTTTTTGAGGTACTGAAAAACTGATTCATACTGGGCTCTCAATGTTTCAGATATTTCTTTGGATCGTCTGTTATTATATCGAAAATTTAAAGTTATATATATATATATTGATATTGTGTGTGTGTGTATGTGTGTGTGTGTGTGTGTGGTGTCTAGTATACAAGTTCGTGACTTCACATTAAACAGTCAGGACGCGGATTTGTTATTTTTAGACATGTGTATTATTTTCGTAGTTGTTCTCTTTTTCTATTGTATTATGTTTTCACGCATGTCATTGCAGAACTGTCAGATAAGACTAACAAGCAAAAACTAACAGACAGTCGATTTACGCGCAAATCTGTGTTCAAGTTAAATCAGAATTTGTCGTGCATCGAAACAATTTGTATATCCTGGAAAAGACTTCTTACAGTTGGTGCTCATAATATATTACTGGTGGTCAGGCGACAAACTATGGTTAGATTGAGAGTCCAATAGTTAAAATAATGAATGGGTTTACAGCTTCATCATAAACTTTTGTCTGACAAATAAACAAGAAGCTAACAGTTGACCAAAATGGCCATCGTTGGTTACAGAACGAACCCAAGGAACCTCTTTCCCTCTTTGGTGATATCCAATTCACGCACAGTACTTGGAGAAAGGTCAAATAATGTCACGTTTTTGCTCATTTTATTCTGTTCTGTACTATATTTCTACTTTCACATTTAAGTTTTATTATATCGAAAATTTAAAGAAGCTCATACATCAAAAATCACAAAATACTCAGTGACATTATTACAAGTTAATTCAGTGATAAATAAATAATCACAGGACGTACGTGTTTGTATTCATTAGAGATATGAAAAATAAAATTCATTGTTTTGAAAATTTTAGGACAATATCGTGACAATGACTCCTAAACCACTAAATCTTTTTTTTTTTGCAAGACTACGTTTAACCCTTATTTTCCATAGTATAATTAGACACCCTATTGCAGCGATTCCCTATAGTACCTTGGCACGTGTACCAATGGTACCCGGAACTCCTTTAGGTAGTACGCGAGTAGACTATAAATGTGCAGATTGCTAATTGATAATTACTTTAATGATAATCTTTTCAAAAGTAATATTAGTCGCAGACAAATAACTGGCAACCTTTACGACTATAATTTTGGATGTTATCCAGTTTGCTGTCCAGTTATATTTCAACTTATTTAACGATAACTTGCAAGGCCAAAATAAAGAGCTTGATTCGGTACAAATGTCGATCAGTATCATTAGAATAAATATAACTTTTAAGATAAGGCTGAAAATTCAAGATTGAATCTCCGTAAACGTTTTGTCAGTCGCCATTTTCGAAACTGCGTTAACCATCGGTTTTATACAAGGGCGTTTAAAAGCGGTTTTATATAAGGAGGGGAGGTTCAAACTGAAAAAATCCGGTTATGTGAAGCGCAGAAAGTTCAAACTTACGGCCCCAAAGACATTTCAGCCCCATGGTCTGTTATTTAGCTAAGAAAAAAGGGTTGGGCAAAGTACTGAGTGCCCCTAGCAGTTCTTATTTATCCATCTGTAAAAGGGCTCAGCACACTTCTGAAGGTGTGTGAAAGGTATGGGAAAGATAACGACATAAAATATAATCCTGCTAAAAGTCATATTATGATTACGAGGACCAATGACTACATTTTTATAAAATTTCCTGAATTTCACTTGAATGGTATGATGCTGTCAGAAGTGTCTCAGATTAAGTATCTTGGCCACATACTAACTGACGCTTTGTATAGGAGAATATTCCACGCGGAATATTCTCCTATACAAAGCGTCGTTCTTTACGTTAATTATACTGCGTGTTTGCAGTTATAATGTATATAATGTTACGGCATGCGGGAGGTGCCCCTTTGGGGCATTGGTTTCTGCGCGCATGTAGAGGAATTACGACATTTGATTGAGTGAGGCCCGTGGGGTAATGGTTATCATATCTGACCGGCAATCGGAAGATCCCGGGTTCGATTCCCGGGTGGTTGCTTCATTTTTTCATTTGTTTCGTTCTTTCGCTCTCATCTTGCGCGGAATATTCTCCTATACAAAGCGTCGTTCTTTACATTAATTATACTGCGTGTTTGCAGTTATAATGTATATAATGTTACGGCATGCTGGAGGTGCCCCTTTGGGGCATTGGTTTCTGCGCGCATGTAGAGGAATTACGACATTTGATTGAGTGAGGCCCGTGGTGTAATGGTTATCATATCTGACCGGCAATCGGAAGATCCCGGGTTCGATTCCCGGGTGGTTACCTCATTTTTTTTCATTTGTTTCGTTCTTTCGCTATCATCTTGCGCGGAATATTCTCCTATACAAAGCGTCGTTCTTTACGTTAATTATACTGCGTGTTTGCAGTTATAATGTATATAATTACGGCATGCGGGAGGTGCCCCTTTGGGGCATTGGTTTCTGCGCGCATGTAGAGGAATTACGACATTTGATTGAGTGAGGCCCGTGGTGTAATGGTTATCATATCTGACCAGCAATCGGAAGATCCCGGGTTCGATTCCCGAATAATTACCTCATTTTTTCATTTGTTTCGTTCTTTCGCTCTCATCTTGCGCGGGATATTCTCCTATACAAAGCGTCGTTCTTTACGTTTATTATACTGCGTGTTTGCAGTTATAATATATATATATACAGGGTGGGCCGTAAGTTTCCATACATAGGAAAAATAAACATTTTTTTATGGACAACCATTTTTATTTATATAATATGCTCTACATGGTTGCCATTGTTTTGAAAACACATTTCAATACGTGTTCCCCACTGTTGATGAACACGCATTAGCACAGTTGACGTTATGCTTGTAATGGCGTTGGTGATACGTTCCTTTAGATGATTTATGTCTCGTATCTTTTCCTGATACACCATGGCCTTCAAGTGCCCCCAAAGATAGAAATCAAGGGGGGTGAGATCTGGGGATCTGGGAGGCCACTCCACAGGACCACGCGACCAATCCAAGCATCCGGAAACTGCTGATCCAAATACCGACGCACGTGAAGACCATAATGAGGTGGAGCTCCATCTTGCTGGAAGTAAACTGGGAAGTTACCTTCCTCGTTTAGCAGGGATGGGAAAATCTCTTCTTGCAACATGTTAAGATACCTTTCGGCATTAAGATTTCCACTAACAAAAATTGGTCCAATAATTCTGTCACCCCATATCCCGGCCCCACCATCACTTTACCGGCACCTTGCATCTTCGTCGGACTCAGCCAGTTAGGGTTAGCATTACTCCAATAACGTATGTTTTGCCGATTAACCTCTCCATTGACGTAAAAATTTGCTTCATCAGTAAACAAGATCTTACGTCAAACGCATATTCTTAGGGTATCTGAAACATAAAAACAAACGTTTAATTTTTCCTATGTATGGAAACTTACGGCCCACCCTGTATATATATATATATATATATATATATATATATATATATATTAGTGATTTGGTAGCAATTTAATGTAATCATTTGGCATACAAAATAATATCCTTGCTTCAAAAACAATAAAAAATAACTACCTACATCAATTTTAATTCAAAAATTCCATTTTTCCGTAAATTCGTAACAAAATAACAAATGTGCGCAAACATCCTATCAACATTTAAAGTGGCAATAAGATATCATTCAGAGTCTTTATTTGAAAGTAACCAATGCAGTCATGTCCTTTTTGCTGCGGTTCCTTGACATCAGCATTCGGCTTGCTACTTGCGCTTTGATGTAGCCTTCTCGCCTCTCGTGACTGTAAACTTGACTAGCTGCTTCTGTGACCATTTTCACACATCTCTCCCACTCTAAGTGTGAGAAGGCCACTTTGGCACTTGCATTGGGGCCTCTTTAAGTTGTGTTAAATCTTTGTTTGTTATACATGTTGTCAGTGGTGGCTCCAAAACTTCCGAACTCAAGTTAACTAATTCTGACAATTTCGTGGCATTGACGTTTATCGGAGGTACCTTCCTTGTCTGAACAGAGCAGTCTCCCAGCTGGTCATCATCTAGTGATGTTCCTCTAAGCTTTAGAATGATTTCCACAGCTTCAGTTCGCTCTTTGGTACATTGGCTGCAGAGTATTGCTTGCAAAACTACCTCTGGCTTAGCATACCAAGTGGACCTTCTCACCACAGGTAACACGATGTCCACCACTACTTTCCTTTGGGTTCTCAGTAGCTGTAATTGAAACAAGATGTGGTTGGGCCCCTCCATCCACATTGGATTAAGTTTTACATTGAACCAGTGAGGAAGATAAAACCCGATAATAAATTCAACAATCAACATCAAATTCTGTAGCATTTTGCCCTTCAGTGCATGTTTGGAAACCCAAATCCTGCAGAAACGAATCGCTGTAGTTAACCAACGACTGTGACTTACGGGTCCAATCTCCAAGAGAGCCAGATTTTGAGGCAACTCTCTTGTGATCTGATTGCTTGAACAATACGATAAGAGTAAGATTGATCCGTGCTGAGGTCTTTGATAACTTCTTCAGACAACACTGGAAGGGGAGGGCCTACTTCGGCCTTTGGAAATTTTGTATTTATTTCTAATTCCGTTGCTTCATCTAGCATGTTGCCAAGGGGGCCTGACCACTTGTTGTTGCTCTTTGTAGGACCATCAAGGTCCTGGATGAGACGACGAGGAGGTAGTTCCCGTGTGTACAAATCACATACAATCCAAACAAGCCTTCTTCCAAGTTTTTTCTCTAAATGCGTCATAACACCGCCCTGCCACCCAGTATTCACCGCAGTTGAATCTCCACCAACGGCCTGCAATGAACTGTCAAGTCTTCTTTCTTGAAGCCAACATATTATTCGATCAGCAATCGCCTCTGCATGTTTCTTGCCTTCTACTTCTGCTTCAGGAACAAAGTGAAACAAATAGCGGCCACTAGGTTCGGAACACATAGAGTAGTGTTCTTCTTTGATGAGACTGGGAAGCTTTCTGTCCATTCCCTCTACCTCTAGGAGAACTTTTGTGTCATCTCTTCTTCCATCAAACAAAAGGCAAGAGAGACCTTCCTCCTTCAAATCTTTTTCATGCTGATCAGATATTTCCTTCATTATTTTTTCTTGTGCTCTTCTTATCTTATTATGATCTATCACTAAGGACATATCCTCTCGGCTGATGAGGCCTGCATCTATCCAAGCGGCAGTGGCAATCTCTGCAGTCTCTCGTAGCCCCGTATGGTGGCGAATACTGGCAAGGGCAATGTCTGAGATGTCTTTAGTGTTATATTTCATTCTCTTCGGCGAAGGTTCAGATGGCATTTTAGAGCTATCATCTGATGTTGCTTCTTTCTGTTCATCTGAAGAGCTTTCAAAGAAGTGAGAAACCTCTTGATAGAGCTCTTCATCTCTTTAGGTGGCTTCTTCACTCTTCTTTTTCTTCCTTTCTTCCCTCTCTCGGATTTTCTCTTTTTTCTTAGCAATAACAATCTGTTTTTTGGTTTCTGAATAATCTGCCGAACCAATCTGCATACTTCCTTGGCCTCCTGCCTTTGTTCTCTGCGCCTTTATGAAAGCCAGCTCCAAAACAGGGATCTTCTTCTCACGAGGACAGCGACAATCAATGTGAGGGTGAGGTTCTCTTCTGCATGAGGGAGAACAGTTGGCTTCAGAACACAACTCTATGGGACACTGGCAGGTAAAAATGTCAAGAAGAGTATCAAGTGTGTGCAGAAATTTATTTTACTTTGCTAGTTTTCCTTTACCAAGTGATGTCTCAACTCCTTTGTGCCACAGCTGTGTTAATTTTAGCTCTTTCTCTGTGTAGTTCCTTCTATCCTTTGTATTTTGTTCACGAAGGAGTAACCCTAGTCTCAGCATGTCTCGCACTGTTGGTAATTCTGATACGGGAAGCTCCTTGCCTATACCGACTAACAGTCTCAAGTGGCATGACGACTGACCTCTTCTCTTCAATTTTGGCATCTTAGGAATATCTGAAAAGAAAGAAAAACATTTAAGTATTTTATATCAATTACGATGTTTCAAAGTTTAGTTATTCGATGTTCTAAAATTCAATAAAAAAATATTTCATGGGATTACAACATAATTAGACAGAAGAATATGATAATAATAAATAATTGTAATAATCAATAATCCATACTTACAGTTAAACTGTAGTATTCGTCTAGTAGAAAAACTATGAAGTAGGTACAAGAGCAATAACAGCAAACCACCGTCTATGACATCTAAGAGGCAACTGAGGACTGAGAGTGAGGGACAGTTCTATTCATGTTGTGACTTGTACATTGTACAACGACTATATGACCTTGAAAACACTCCATATGCGATCAGTGGGATAATTCTGTGACAGATGAATAGTTAATCAATTTATGTCCCATTATTTAGTAAAAGAGTCAATTTCTGAAACTTTAAGGTAAAATTGATGTAGGTAAGGGTTATTTTATTTCATTTTGGTTGGCCAATTTCAAGTTTTGACATGAAAAGACACTATATTTTCACTACCAAAATTGATTTGAAAAAAGTTGACAAAATTGACACACCCATATATATGTTAATCCCTCCGTCTATGGCCCTGGGGTGGTTCGGATCGACGGGGGTTCTAGTTGGGAGGCAGCAACGGATATTTCTTCTATAACATTCTAATTCTTTTCTCTCGCTTTAGGGTCGACAGTTGTTAATTCTTCTCTTTCTATAATACTCTGATACTTTCTCTGATACTAAAATTATCGACTCGAAGGGGAAAATAAAAAAGTTTCTCTTACTGTCATTTACTTCTAAAAATGTACAGGTAGTGCTCTGAATTTACAGGGGTAGAGGTTCGACCTCTTTCGACCATGGCTCAGGCCGGAATCTAAAAAGTTAAGGAGGTAAGGGGCCTCTGCCCCCTCCTCGCAGCGAGGCTGCTAACAAGGGAGTCTCGTAGCAGTGACCAAAGCCGAGAGCCGTAATGAAGTGTAGTTGATTTTACAAATACATGAATCATATAAGACTAAATGTTGGGGGAAGGCAGTTGAAGGTTAAGTTCCCCCCTTTTAAACACATGATCAGATGTTTGAAAGATTTCAAATAAAAATAAAAAAAAATAAAAAACTTATCGTATTTTTTTGCCGAGTCTTCATTTCTGAAGGCGATATCATTTCGTAGTAGTACATAAGTACAATTTAAGTACACCACTAAGCACATTTTCGTTTTGGTATATTACTATTATGATTGCGATTATGGATTACTTCACATTCGCTTATGATTGTCCATTACAGTTCTATTAAAGTACATTCTTACATTATATATTAAGTCATTACATTCAATTACAGTTTCATTGAAGTACATTACGTCGTTTACCATTCTTAGTGTTTTTTTTATATTTATATATGGTTATAATATATGGTTATAATATATCGTTATAATATATGGTTATAATATATGGTTATTATATATGGTTATTATATATGGTTATTAGTACAACACAAGTACATGGGCACATACAAGATAATTTATATACAACATAATATGTTATATTATGTTATAATATGTTATAAATTTGGATCAGAGCGAGAGGAGATTTTTATCTCAGAAGCGTTCGACTTTGCTGTCATCAGCGAATTCGACCACTTATCCAAGCATTTATGAATATCTTGTGAGGGGTGAACGCACTTAAAATAAAAAAAATTAAAAAAATACATGTGGACGTATTTTACATGTACGTAACACAATAGGTTGTGTGCGTAATATAGACACGCGTAAAATATGGACTGATAGGTTGATAGGCATCAGTAGACAATAGGTAGGAAACAACATAAATAATGATGTATAGAGAATGAAGTTTTTTTTTTTATTATTATTATTATTAAAGAATTACCATACATTGAATACGGAAGATGTCCAAATACTAAACACGTGATTCAGTGTTCAAGGTATGGAAAACGTGAAGAGAATTAAGTTACTTTATGACGTCATAGCTATTCACATTGTCATACGTACAGTATAAGTCATTATTAGAAAAGATGAATTAGAGGAATACAGTAATGAATAAAGAAGTACAAATCGAAATTCTATCCAAAACTCGCTTAGGCGATTTTGGTTTCTTATGTAAAAATAAACATTCAAACATAAAAACCATACGAACATAAGTACTGCATGAAGATAATGAATCCATATAATGATGGTATAGGAATTGTTCATTGTTCATTTTTACAGTGCTCCCTCTTTTAAAATGATATTAACACAATAATATAATACAATTAATACAATACAATAGAATTGAGAAAATAACATCCTAAGTAATTCAAGTTAGATGACAAATTTTTCTTTACATTACAAGTTTTATACAGAACAAGTGAGTTCGGGTGGTTGGGTACGATGCAGAGTAATCAAATTTTTAACATGACACTTGCTTAGAGTTATTATAAAATATAAAAAATTCAAAGATTAATACTTTAATTTAGACAAACAATTAAGTTAGACAAACAATGATAGGGTTAAAATTTTTTACAAAATTTTATTTTTCTGTGGGAAAAATTACGTACATAATGAGTAGAGTAGATAAAAGGGAAAAACGTAACTCGTACAATCTATAAGCTAATTTTTATTGACTATTGTAGGTAAAAAATCGAATTACATAATGGATGATGTATAGACCTGTGGTCTAGTGTGTATTTGTGTGTATTAGGTACAAAGTGTGTATCTTATAAGTTTGAGGGACAGATTAGCTGAGAAGATTGTTAAATTAACTAAATAAATGCCTGAGCAAAAATTCATATATAGTAAGCAAAAATGCTTAAGACTATATAAATAGCATAGTTAGCACTTACACGCAATGAAATAGTTTGTGATATCCAATGATTTTAGCATAAGGTTTGTATACATATAGTATATATAGTGTGCATACGTGTGTGTGTGTTTGTGGGTTATTATTATTATTATTATAAAATCGTTTAAGTTCAAGGTAGTATTTAAGTATTTAATTACATCAATTACACGTATTAAGGTAATAAAAAAGACATACTTAGAGGACCTTACAAGTAATGAAAATAAATCTAGCGGTGTTAAAAATTAAATTTTGAAGGTGGAATTAAATTCGACTAGTAACATTCCTAGCTATATATGAACTATATAACCATTAACATTAACGAGAAGTATCGGTACGATAATTGAATTAAAAAAATTACGAATACAAATTAAAAAGAAATCAATTATGCGTTTTAATGAACTAAACATATAATATACTTAAAAATAAAAAAACACAACTTAACATAATTTGAGGTTATGTTCCATAGTACCAAAGAGGAATTAACCATGGTTGAACCATTGCTCTGGTTGACAGTGGGTTCAACTGGGGTTGGGGTGTTAAAATAAAATAAAAAAACAAAGTTTGGAGTACTACATTCGGGGGATTGAGTGACTAAGCGGGGGGTATATGTCTGAAATTGACAATTACGTTTTTTTTTTTTTTTTAAAGGAAAGGGATTGCTTGTCACACTACTTAGAACAAAAATTAAAAGAGTTCAAACAAAACGGGGGGACGGCATGTTCCTCCCTATAGTAATATAAAAAGGAAGTCATTGGACATGATTGATTAATTATTACACTATTACTGTTATCATATAATCATAAAAATTATAAAACTCGTTACAAACATTTGTAAAAACGGTTTTGGTTGCAAACAATAAAATATGTCATTTTACCTATATATTTATATACGCAACAATGGCATGAAAAGAAAAGACAAATCAGTCAATTTCCTTCTTACAAACAAAAAAATTAAACTAAAGACACAAACCGGTCAATTCAGGTTGAATTTAATTCTCTTTTACAACAAAAAAAAGGGTTGAATTAAATTCTTAAATTAAATTTTCTTAAATTAAATTCTCTTAAACTACAAAGAAAAAGTTGAATTCAATTGACTGCATTCAAATGACTTGGGACTTCAAAACTGAGACTTGAAACTGACGTCAAAACTGACTTCAAAACTGACTTCTGTAATCTCTGGGGCGGTTGTCCCTCTGGATGCAACCTTCTGACTTGAACTCTTATCAAGTATTTCTATAAATCTCTGGGGCGGTTGTCCCTCTGGACGCAACCTTCTGACTTGAACTCTTATCAAGTATTTTTATAAATCTCTGGGGCGGTTGTCCCTCTTGGATGCAACCTTCTGACTTGAACTCTTATCAAGTATTTCTATAAATCTCTGGGGCGGTTGTCCCTCTGGATGCAACCTTCTGACTTGAACTCTTATCAAGTATTTCTATAAATCTCTGGGGCGGTTGTCCCTCTTGGATGCAACCTTCTGAATCTGAAAACTGATTTGCAACTTATTTGCAACTAAAACTGACTTGGAACTTATTTGCAACTGATTTGCAACTAAAACTGACTCGAAATTACTTCAAGTATCTTTATAAATCTCTGGGGTTTGGTTGTCCCTCATGGATGGAACAAACTGAAACTGAATACTGATTTGCAACTTATTTGCAACTAAAACTGACTTGGAACTTATTTGCAACTGATTTGCAACTAAAACTGACTCGAAATTACTTCAAGTATCTTTATAAATCTCTGGGGTTTGGTTGTCCCTCTTGGATGCAACCAACTGAAACTGAAAACTGATTTGCAACTTATTTGCAACTAAAACTGACTTGGAACTTATTTGCAACTGATTTGCAACTAAAACTGACTCGAAATTACTTCAAGTATCTTTATAAATCTCTGGGGTTTGGTTGTCCTTCTTGGATGCAACCAACTGAAACTGAAAACTGATTTGCAACTTATTTGCAACTAAAACTGACTTGGAACTTATTTGGAACTTATTTGCAACTGATTTGCAACTAAAACTGACTCGAAATTACTTCAAGTATCTTTATAAATCTCTGGAGTTTGGTTGTCCCTCTTGGATGCAACCAACTGGAACTTGAAACTGTTTTCAAGTATCTCTATAACTCTACAAACTCTCTGTAAACTCTCTCTTTCTTAATTTGCAAGTCAATTCAATTCAATAATTTGAAAAAAATTGTAAACAAAAATAAAAAATGTAAACAACATTTCACTCGAATGTACGCGAAGGTACGGTACTATTATGTTTGGCACATAAAATAAAATTATTCTATACTGACTATAATAGTGAAAATAACTTAAATTAACTCTGAAATTAACTCTCTGAAATTAACTCTGAAATTAACTTGTGATAATTAAGTTCTGTGACTTTTAACTTCTGTGACTTTTAACTTCTGTGACTTTTAACTTATGTGACTTTTAATTTCTGACTTTTAACTTCTGTGAAAATTACTGTTTTACTAAAAAAAATGTATCACTGGTGTCTGAAGTGTTCACTGTGTTTTTTGTTAATTCTGGCTCAATACTAAATATTCACTGTTAATAATACTGACTTTTCAAATGTTTACAAATTACTTAAAAAAAAAAACAACTCTGTACTTAACAAAATTTCTACGGCGAAATCCTTGAGACGTGCCCTGAATACGTCTTGCTGGCTACTTCTTCTTGGATGAAAACTAGGCGTGGAGAACTTGGAGTCGTGACACACCGGTTCAAGGGTGGATGTTACGAACTGGAAGTCGTGACACGCCGGTCAACTGGTTTTATCCTGATGCAGGGTAATTTCTATCCTGGCCAAAGAGTGGCCACTTGTTAAAATCCTCTTCTTAAAATATTCTTCTAATCTTGGTAGTAGGGTCGCCAAATGTTTATCCTGGCTATAGGGTCGCCACTCTGTTAACCCCTCCGTCTATGCCCCTGGGGTGGTTCGGATCGACGGGGGTTCTAGTTGGGAGGCAGCAACGGATATTTCTTCTATAACATTCTAATTCTTTTCTCTCGCTTTAGGGTCGACAGTTGTTAATTCTTCTCTTTCTATAATACCGGGTGTTTCAAAAGTCCCTCACTAATTTGATTTTCAATTTTCTTTGCAGCTAATTGACCAACGACGTTCATCTTGTGGGAAACTCTTACTCAGTAGTTGAGATTTGTTTGAGTCTACATTTGAAGTTTGCTCCGTTTTCTTCTGCTACCATGCTGACTCTAGAGTAGAGGTGTAAAATCGCTGCATGGCAGGAGGTTTTTCAATCTGTGGTCGAAGTGCAGCGACGATTCCGGGCAGTCTACGGACAGCATTATGCACCGGATAGGAACACCATCGTCGCCACCCACCGGAAGTTTATGGAGACCGGATCCGTAAAGGACAAACCACGATCAGGAAGACCTCGAAGTGGGCGGAGTGAGGAGAATGTCGAAACTGTCCGTGAGGCGTTTACTCAGAGTCAAGGAAAGTCCATTCGGCTAGCTGCTGCGGAACTAAACATCAGCGCGACATCTATCCAACGGATTTTGCGGCGTGATCTCAAGCTGTATCCGTACAAGATCCAGGTGGTTCAGAAGCTGGAACCTCAAGACTACGATTGCCGGGTGGAGATGTGTGAGATACTGCTGCATCACTACGAAAGAGACCCATCGATCCTGGAGCACATGTGGTTCAGCGACGAAGCTCTCTTCCACCTTTCTGGTCGCGTCAATCGGCACAACACCCATCTGGGGAACTCACAATCTTGCGGAGATCCGTGAACATGAAAGGGACACGCCGAAATTGGTCGTCTGGTGTGCCATCTCCTCAGCTGGGCTGATTGGTCCGTTCTTCTTCCGGGATCAAGATGGAAATTCCGTGAACGTCAACGGAGACAATTACCTTCGTATGCTTCAGGAGTTCTGCATCCCCCAACTGTCAGCTGTAGCTGACATGCAAGAAGTCATTTTCCAGCAAGACGGTGCCCCTGCTCATTACTCTCGTGAGGTTCGCTCATTTCTGAATAAGCAGTTCCCGGATCGGTGGATTGGTCGCCGTGGTCCCATCGAATGGGCTGCTCGCTCGCTCGCCTGATCTTACCCATGCGACTTCTTTTTGTGGGCTACATTAAGAGCAAAGTGTACGCCACCAAGCCGCGAGTCCTCCCACACTAGAAGAACGGATCAGGAATGCGTGTGCTTCTGTACTCCCGAAATGTTGTCCAATGTCGGCCAAGAATGCGTAAAACGGTGCTCGCTTGTTTCGAAAAAGACGGTGCCCACGTTGAGGTGTACCAGTGACTTTCCAGTAGACTTATGAAGCCAAGTTTGATGCCACCAAAATTCATGAATCGTAGACTCAGCAATCAAATTGTCATTTGGTTCCTCTTGTAATTGCTATTTTAATAAAATTTTAAAAATAATGAGGGACTTTTGAAACACCCTGTACTCTGATACTTTCTCTGATACTAAAATTATCGACTTTTCTTTTATAACTTATCGACTTTACTGACTAAGTTCTTCTGAAGAGAGCACGGCTCGAAGGGGAAAATAAAAAAGTTTCTCTTACTGTCATTTACTTCTAAAAAATGTACAGGTAGTGCTCTGAATTTACAGGGGTAGAGGTTCGACCTCTTTCGACCATGGCTCAGGCCGGAATCTAAAAAGTTAAGGAGGCAAGGGACCTCTGCCCCCTCCTCGCAGCGAGGCTGCTAACAAGGGAGTCTCGTAGCAGTGACCAAAGCCGAGAGCCATAATGAAGTGTAGTTGATTTTACAAATACATGTATCATATAAGACTAAATGTTGGGGGAAGGCAGTTGAAGGTTAAGTTCCCCCCTTTTAAACACATGATCAGATGTTTGAAAGATTAAAAAAAAAAATAAAAAAAATAAAAAAAACATCATATTTTTTGGCCGAGTCTTCATTTCTGAAGGCGATATCATTTCGTAGTAGTACATAAGTACAATTTAAGTACACCACTAAGCACATTTTAGTTTTGGTCTATTACTATTATGATTGCGATTATGGATTACTTCACATTCGCTTCTGATTGTCCATTACATTTCTATTAAAGTACATTCTTCCATTATATATTAAGTCATTACATTCAATTACAGTTTCATTGAAGTACATTACGTCGTTTACCATTCTTAGTGTTTTTTTATATTTATATATGGTTATAATATATGGTTATAATATATGGTTATTATATATGGTTATTATATATGGTTATTAGTACAACACAAGTACATGGGCACATACAAGATAATTTATATACATAATATGTTATATTATGTTATAATATGTTATAAATTTGGATCAGAGCGCGAGGAGATTTTTATCTCAGAAGCGTTCGACTTTGCTGTCATCAGCGAATTCGACCACTTATCCAAGCATTTATGAATATCTTGTGAGGGATGAACGCACTTTAAAATAAAAAAATAAAAAAATACATGTGGACGTATTTTACATGTACGTAACACAATATGTTGTGTGCGTAATATAGACACGCGTAAAATATGGACTGATAGGTTGATAGGCATCAGTAGACAATAGGTAGGAAACAACATAAATAATGATGTATAGAGAATGAAGTTTTTTTTTATTATTATTATTATTATTAAAGTATTTACCATACATTGAATACGGAAGATGTCCAAATACTAAACACGTGATTCAGTGTTCAAGGTTTGGAAAACGTGAAGAGAATTAAGTTACTTTATGACGTCATAGTTATTCACATTGTCATACGTACAGTATAAGTCATTATTAGAAAAGATGAATTAGAGGAATACAGAAATGAATAAAGAAGTACAAATCGAAATTCTATCCAAAACTCGCTTAGGCGATTTTGGTTTCTTATGAAAAAATGAACATTCAAACATAAAAACTATACAAACATAAGTACTGCATGAAGATAATGAATCCATATAATGATGGTATAGGAATTGTTCATTGTTCATTTTTACACACACACATATATATATATATATATATATATATATATAAATATAATATATATACACACACACACATATATATATATATAATATATATATATATATATATATATATAATATATATATATATGTGTATATGTTATAATGTTATAATGTTTCAGACCAACAAAGACCCAAGGATCCACTCATGGCTGGTCTACCTAACTGTGTTCGTAATTGTGTATTGTGTATGTCCTCCGTGGTGGCGGAGGGGACCTACAATTTACGTAGGTTCCGAACCACAAGAACATAAGAAATTTATGTAAAAACTGCCTGTACATTGGCAACGACCAATTTTTACAAAACTAAATAATTATCAATTTAAAACTAATTAATTATCGATTTAAAACTAAAGATAGAATCTCTGGATCCAGAGGATCAAGTCATAATAGACTACTATCCACAAATATGTTACACTAGGGTGTGTCAATTTTGGAGGTGAAATGACTACTAAATTGAAAATCATGTGATTTGGTAGCAATTAATGTAATCATTTGGCACACAAAATAATATCCTTGCTTCAAAAACAATAAAAAATAACTCCTACGTATGTATATATGTATATATATATGTATATAAATATATGTGGGTATTATATATATATATATATATATATATATATATATATATATATATAGATATATATTATATAGTATGTATATATATATATATATATATATATATATATATATATATATATATATTATATATATATATATATATATATTATATATATAATATATATATATATATATATATATATATATATATATGTGTGTGTGTGTGTAAAAATGAACAATGAACAATCCTATACAATCGTCGTTCTTTACGTTAATTATACTGCGTCTTTGCAGTTAAATGTATATAATGTTACGGCATGCGGGAGGTGCCCCTTGGGGCATTGGTTTCTGCGCGTATGTAGAAGAATTACGGCATTTGAATGAGTGAGGCCCATGGTGTAATGGTTATCATATCTGACCGGCAATCGGAAGATCCCGGGTTCGATTCCCGGGTGGTTACCTCATTTTTTCATTTGTTTCGTTCTCTCTCTCTCATCTTGCGCGGAATATCTCCTATACAAGCGTCGTTCTTTACGTTAATTATACTGCGTGTTTGCAGTTAAATATATATATATATATATATATATATATTATATATATATATATATATATATGTGTATATATATATATATGTATAACTTGGTTGAATGGTTTGTTCTTAGGGAAGCGTAGCTTAACGAGGAATAGGAGGACGAAAAGATGGTACATGTTTATTAACAGACGTTTCGGAAAAATTCAATTTCCATCATCAGTGCTAAAAAGTTTAAAAACAAATAGAAATAAATAAGTATAATAAATAAAAACGAACAATAAATTAAAATGGCGCAACAATTAGCGAGAATTAATAGTAAGTTACAATATATTAAATTAAAAGATTAAAAATTAAATGATACAAAGTATAAAAGTATGGACAATAAGTAAAATATAAAACGGTTTAGGTAAAACAGAATTGAAGGGATTCTTACCAGATTGTTAATGTAATGGGAGACTAATTATACAGAAGATTGGGAATGGTTGCCTCTTGAAAGAATTCCATATTAGGAAGATGGAGCCGCGGCGGAGTGATGGTGGATTTCTTTTGAGAGTTTATTTGCAATGTTTAAATTGAAAGCGGAACTGTAATCGTTGAAGGTTGGCTGGATACTGAGGATATGAAGGGACTCAAGTATGCGGAGGTCGATTAGTGGTTGGCTGAATTAATGATTTTGAAGTGGGAGGAAAGTAACGGGTGGGTGTGGAGGTGGCAGTGATCCCTTATTGCTGATTTGGAGGGTTTGTTCAAGGCTGTGAAGTTCTTGTAGAAATCCCACGATGCTCGTCCACTCTTGTTTGATATTGGCGGATGGTACTGCCAATATAGTTCGCTTTGCAGCGAACACAATTAAAAGCGTAGATAGTGGACGAAGCAAGTGGCTGGGGTGTTTTTTCTTTATGGTTGAGGTAAGATTTGATACTATTGTTGTTGGTGGAAGCGAAATGAAATTTAATTTGGAGGTAAAGCGGGGTGAGTAAGAGACGGAGTTCTGAAAGTATTTTGTGGCTAATGTGGTCGTAATAGGGGAATGAAAAATATTGTACGTCTTTTTTAACAGTGGGAACTTTAAGGGGGGGTTCCTAAATATTATTAAGAAAATTTCTGGTTAAGGACTGTAACAGATGTTTTGGGAAAGAGTTATTAATGCTGAAGTTAAGAATTAACTCTATTTCATGATGGACACCGCTGGGGGAGCTTACAGCGCTCCCGCAGACCCCCTAACTGTGAGGGCTTCACCTGCGTTCCACTTCTTTTTCATTTACAAATTAAGCACTATATATATATATATATATATATATATATATATATATATACATATGTGTGTATATATATATATACACACATATGTGTGGTATATATCTATATATATATATATGTGTGTATAATATACATATATATACATATGTGTATATTATACATATATATACATATGTGTATATATATACATATAATACATGTGTGTATATATCATATATATATACATATGTGTATATATATATATACACACATATATATACATATGTGTATATATACACATATATATACATATGTATTATATATAATATATATATTATATATATACACACATATATGTGTATATATATAATATATAATATATATATATATATATATATATATATATATATAGTGCTTAATTGTAAATGAAAAAGAAGTGGAACGCAGGTGAAGCCTCACAATTAGGGGATCTGCGGGAGCGCTGTAAGTTCCCCCAGCGGTGTCCGGGGCGGCGCCCCGGAAACCAACGCATTTTAAGCGTTTTTTCTGCGAAAACTGCCCGACATGCAACTGAAAGTTCCTCGAATACAGTATTATTTTAAAGAAAAAGTTAGACTGTGATTGCAACATCTAAGTGAAATGTTATTTCATCTAAGTGAAACAAAATATTATATGTATTTCAAAATAAAATTGCTTTACTTACATGCTATTGCTATATATAGGAAGTTGATAGAATAATCACATTAATTTCCACACACACTCCAAACTTCTTTCTCCTTGATCGTCTAATTTTCGCTTTCTGCTGTCTGTATTTCGTTGGATTTTAAATTACGAAATTACGTTGCTGACCTTTTTATTACGATAAAAACCTTTCACACGGTCACCAAGTTAATCGGTGAGAAAAGCTTCATGCCAACTAAAGATACCGAAGTCTACGGTGCACAAGGTGCTACACAAACGTTTGAAGTTACACGCGTGAGTGTGAATACCGTTTAGACATTTTACGTGCCACTAGGGGTGCACATGTGGAAGCTTATTAAGTTCATTAACTATGTATCAAAACTTTGTATGTTTATCTACTTATGATTAAAACTGTGTTTGAATACGAGTGTTTATTTAGAAGTTATAGCATGCTTTAATCAGAGTAATCATTTATGGACACCCTATATATCTTCGTGTTTCATATGCCTTTGAATTTCTTTCACGTGCCCTGATGTGTATGATTCTTGTTAACTAGATATTTTATACTGTTTAAGAGTCCTATTTTGAGTTACTGTTCTGCTTCATTTGCTTGCTTTGAATTTAATTCTATCTCTTCAGCGTCAACGATTTGGATAAAATCTTTTCCCCAATAAAGTTTTCGGACAAGAGGCGAAACGTATTTCGGAGAAACATCTTTTAAGTCCTGATTGCCTGCATATAGAGGAAAAAGGTTTTGTCTTTATACATGAATTTTCATTTGTGTTTATATTAAGATAAATTAAATAAATTCTGAAAGAGAAGAGATTTAGTTGAAGAGGAAACGAGTGAGAATTAAGGAAAAAAAAAGAGGAAGGAAATGAGGCTAGGCTTAAGCAAGTGTGCTGGGATCTCGGGATCCTCCCTCGGAATGCTGAGATCCAAACGACACATTGACACCATGAGCGCAATAGTTATTTTAAAATAAAAGTTAGTACATGCCAAAGAAGTGTTGCCCACACCTTCTCACGAGACAGACATGGAAATCTCTTGCCTCTTGAGGTCAAAACAAGAGAGAAGACGGAATACATTCTTTCACTAACGATTCCAAAGTCTGTTTTACAACGTGATTAATCACAACAGATTTCTCACGACAATAAAAGTTCAGTGAAACTGTTTATAATGGACTGATATATATATTGTGAAGTTACATCATAATGCTCGACGTTGAAGGGAAAACGCCGTCTCGCATGGTTGAACTGATCGAGTCAAAATATGCGCGCTCACATTTGGATCAGTTCACCAAAATAAAATGTTGCCTTTCAATCGAGAACATTATTAATTAAATATTTTTTTATTTAGGCCTACAGTGATCAACATTATATATATTTTTTGGTAGGTTATATTTTACGGTTTTAACAATAATAATTCGCTGTGGTAAATTTTCAAGGTACTGCTAATCTGCTACTTTGTTATTATTTTCATTAGAACTTTAAATTAAAATAAAAAACAGACTGCCAATATACATTTATAGTGATTGTTTTGTCGAGTCAATGTTTCAAGATCGAGTAAAGTTTTTCAAGAAGTGGCAAAGCTGGTCACGTTGTCCTTCGTTTCTCAACAAATTAGAGCATATGATCACTCCAGATAGACAGTAACATGCATTAAGCTGTATTTCTTATCATGTTTTAATCATCTGCATTAAAAATGTATTTTACATAAAAAGCTTGATAAATAGATATATATGATGGGGTTGTTTAACTTCCTTCGCAACATCTAAGGTCTTATGATGGAGGGGACCAACAGCTTTACTTGGGTTCCGAACCAGGGGCCGCTACATAGTTTGGAGGCAGAGGACGGTCTCCCATCCAACTACTATGCAACCCAATGTCGCTTAACTTGCGGTGTTACATTGGCTAAGACGTAGCCCTCAATAAATAGAGGAGCTACGTTGTGGTCACGTTGGAACAACGCTTCCTGTTAGATCAGTGAGGTTAAGTGACTTTGGAAGGGTACTCCTTCTCTGCATTCAGATGATGAAGCGACCTGTAGTTCAGATTAAGTCACATGACTTTTGCCTTTATGAAGAAGGCTAAATAACCCCAAATATTACCATTATTGATAAATAAAATGAATTACAGAATATACAATCATATTTAAATGACTTTGAATATTAGATTACGTGCAGTATTTTTTGAAGTTACACTTAAAACACCATAAGCTTCAGTCTTAATCTTAACTCTAAAATTTTTTTTACCTGTAAAAAAAGAGACAATCACCGCACATAATACGCAGCTACACGTTCCAATTGTTACATAAAGGGCGTAGGATATTCCATAGAGCTTCATTAGCGGAAAACTGAAAATAATTCGCAAAAAATAAACGTTTGGGAGGTAAGTGAGATGTACCATGTAATAATATTGTCAATTCAACAAATATATTTCTTAATCCTAAACTTATATTTACACGTACTTTATCTGTTGTTGATATGTATGGTGGTATTATATAGTGTCACTAACATTTCTGTACTGAAGGTTACCCTACATTGTACTCCGTTCTAATAATCAGTCGGGAGAGCCAGAAACTGGCCCATCGCTCAGACCAAATAATGTGTCACGTTGCGCTAACTTCCAGACTGTTATTACCGGCACCATCGGGATTCGAGCCCCCGACTTCAGTGTCTTCACTTCGCTTACAGGGAAGCGGTGTTTTTCCCAGCAAACATACCCATATGGGTCCCACGTAGGCAACACATGGGCTACATATGGGCTTGGCCACGGGATCCGTGTGGTTCCCATATGGGTACCATGTAGAGCCCATATAGAGCCCACTTGAATACCATTTATCAACCACATACAGCCAATCAATGGCCCATATGGGGTCTGTATGGGACTCGTGTGGTATATACATGGTACCCGTACGGGTACAACATGGATCCCGTGGCCAAGCCCATATGTAGCCCATGTGTTGCCCACGTGAGGCCCATATAGGCATGTTTGCTGGGGTATTTCATAGGTAAAGGTTATTTATCCGAATAAGCAATAAATGAAAGTATTTGGCTGATTATTATTATTATTATTATTATTATTATTATTCCCCTCTGGACCAGAAGTGCACAGCTGTTGATTCGGAAGAGGCCGAAACCGGTGCCTGTCTGAACTGCCTCTGACACAATACTCTAAGGACCGATGTTTCTATCACCTCCGATTCCGCCGGCGCTACGTCCACTGACGTCTCTAAGGGTTCTATCAAGAATAGCACTACTCCGGCTAGTCAAGGGGGCTTCTCCTTCGATCCCGCCTTGGAGATCTTCGGGGTCTAGAGGGCGTTCTCTAGTTTCTTCAAGGTTCCTCAGACTCTTTCGTCACAACCCGATCCCCCCCCATCCTCCTCCTTCTCCTCCTCTTCCTCCTCATCCAATGAGGTCTGAAGAGTTCAAGGGAGAAAGGTGTGTGCGCCTCCCAAGATTGTCTCCTTCAAGGGGGAGAGGTCTAGCGTGTAGGTCCAAGCAAGGTGTTCGTAGTTCACAACAATCCTACAAATGAACTGTCGTGGATTGAGAACAAACTGAAAGGAACCTCAGTTTCATTTATCTAAAGACTCACATATTTTTGTATATTTACAAGATACACCTCTGTGAGATGTCTCTTCTTCTCTTCCCAAAGAATTTGTAGCATTCTCTCCTCCTCTTCCCCCTGCAGGTAGGCATCATGGGAGGTATTTTATTTGTACCGTTCTTGATGTCCCTTTTATCCCCTCCACCCTCCGTTCTCTTCTGCAGATGGTGGCCGTTCTCTCTAACTGGAGAGCAGAATATATGATACCTTCTATATTGTATCTTCCTCTACATAAATCAGTGTTTCTCAGCCGGATTTTCCCCACAAATTCACGAAGCGTTTTTTTTGTTTTATTTTTTGTGTACAAATCACGACCACAGGGGTAAACTACGATCGGGGGTAGGGGGGGGTCGCGACCCACCATTTAAGAAACACTGCTCTAGATAATCCATTTCTTCAGACTTATTTGGTCTCCTTATTTCACCTTCCCTATTTATTTTCCGTCTCAGCGACCGTAATGAGTGTCGTCCCCTCTGAGGTAATTTTTTGGCAAGGGGCACCTTTTGGCAAGGGGCACCTTGCTTGCGTCGCTAGTGGAAAATTTAGATTTGGGGAATTTTTAACGCCAGTGATCCGATCCAGTTTCATATACAGACTGGTTTCTTCACAGAAGTTCGATTGAATTTCACTTCTTTCTTCGGATAGGAGCCCTCTTTGTTATATAGTGTCCCTCATTGGCACCTGGTCAAAGTTGACTGGTCACATTTTACGGACCACGCAACTGTGTCCTCAAGTGTAGATCAATTCGTCTGTCGATGAGACTGTGGAGTATTCTACCTCCCCTCGTACCCATTCCAGCGGCTTTTGGACCCCCTTAGAGGGAAGCTGTTTCACCTCTACGACCATCACCCTCATCTCCAGTCTAATGGTTATCGGGCCCACTGTCTGGTGAGCGCAGTTCAACTCCTCTATATAACGGTTGTACTTGTAGCATATCCTACGATTCCGTCGTGAGAACTGTCGCAAGTTTCCTCTTGCTGATATGTTACAGGTCTCAACTCTGATATCTCCCGTTGAAGGATTGGGTCTTTCCTCCATGCTGTCTCTATTCCAGTTTTATTGACGGCTTCAAGTTCGATTCTAAGGTTGAATTTTTGGGAGTCTTTCCCGATTTTAACTGCATGGCAGTTTGACTGCCATTACACCTGACCTGGTTTTACTGCGGAAATTCCCGCTATTGCATTGGCGGCTCGTGCAATTTTTACTCTTCTCGACTCTCTCCGCCCATTTTTTTTACGACTCTAGAGCGCACTTCAAACTTTGGAGAATTGTTGGCAGCAGCTACGAAAGCCATAAAGCGGATCAATTTTTCCATTTGTGGCACGTCATATTTATATGACCTTAGATAGCTATAGCTAGATATATTTAATATGGAGCCAAAGGATCAAAAAATACAATAGATAAATTAAGGGGAAATATATACTGTATGTATGTGTGTGTGTGTGTGTGTGTGTGTGTGTGTGGGTGTGTTTGTGTATTTGGCTACGTGCTTATAACCTCCAGTTTCGAAAATGGCCGGCCGACATCATCCCTTGGAGCATTGTGAGGAATATGACACCTTTCCTCTTTCTTTGTTGCTCGGGGAAGGAGCGTGCTGCCCCAGTAGGATTTGTTGAGGAGGATGGCCTTCTCTCTCTTGCGTAATGCTTTTCTATTTCATTTTTATTTGTTTTCATTTTTATCACCCATTCCCTGCATCCATAACATTAATTCAGTTTGTCCTTCCTTTATTTTTATTCCTATTCAAATTCCATTTAAAGTCACTGGCTCATATTTTTCTTCTAAAAATAACCATAAAAAAAATCTTCCGAAACGGCTAATTCAAATTCAGAATCAAGCAAGCTAATACGTACTCGGAATCTTAAAATCTCCTTCGAGGTCTGTCCGCATTCAAAGAGCTGTCATGACTTTTATCACGTTGGAGAAGGATGTTCGTTGTGGTTTCAACTTACCCCACTTAACGACCCTTCGTTTACTTTCCCCATGTTAAAGTTATTTAGAATTTGGGTAACAATTGACTTGACTTTAAAATTTTAAGTTTTCTTATCTACAGAAAATTCAAAGCCCATGTTCTCGTGCAAGAGGATGTTAAGATTTACATACATCAAACACTAGCAACGCTATTACATAAACCAAAAAGTTTCTCATATTTACTAATAAAATTAATAGGATATGTAAGGTTGCTTGTTGGTCCTCTAGAATTATGTAAAATAATAAAGTATAGTGGATATACAAATAATTTAAACTATTTATACTTACTCATCTTCTACGTCATCTTGCGGAAGTTCTCTTTTCGTAATATTTTCATAATGGAAATAAATTGGTTTTTCACTTTCGAATTTACTGGCATTGAAGTAGCAAAGGAACAATTTTCAACAGAAAATGGGAGTGGTTTGGCAGATTTTCCATACAAAAAAGCTCCAATAGTTATCCAACCTAAAAAAAACTAAAACCGAAAAAAATTTAACCTTCAACGACGCAATTTTTGTAGGTTCAAGTTATGAATGCTCGTATTTGAAACGTTACCAGTTTGTACCGGTCGTTCGTTAAATCATAATTTGCTTATTTTATTCAAAGAGTTAAGATATTCGTTTGTCTAGTTAAAGGTACAAAATGATTATTCTTTCAAATGCCAAAAGCAAATTTGAGAAGCAGAAGCTTTAGTTATTTATTTATTTACAAGATTATTCAAATTACTAATTCCTGAAAATTTCCTAAAAAAAAGAATGATACGCTGAAACAAGAAGACATACTTGGTTCTCAAGCCTCTCGTGTGCAAAAAGAGTAAGTAAATACAGTCTGCGTGTGAAATACTTTTTAATTATTATATTTTGTATTTTATTGGCGTAGTGATGTGTTGACCCCGCGCCCGCCGAAATGTGCAACTTACTCTATTTTGTGATACAGGAGGGAAAGGATTGAGTTGGGGACCCATCCTTCCTTCCTTCCTTTCTCCCACAAAGAGCAACAATAACCTCGGACGTTGGCGCCGCGTCTGCCCGAGCCACCACGTAACTGCAGGCAGGCATGTGTGGGTGTGTGGAATGTAAGGGGAAATAAATGCTGAGCAAAAGAGAAGTGGTGCGGTATTCAAAAGTGGAAGGTTTGATATTCTGGGATTATGCGAAACAAAGATGAAGGGAGGTGAAAAGTCTGAATGGAGTGGGGATTAAATGTGTGAGGGCGGGTGTGAGCGAGAGGACGAAAGGAAAAGAGGATATGAGCCTTCATGAATGATATATGGTACGAAGCGATGTCCGGGTTGTTTCTGCCTTCTCACCCCAACTCGTTGGGAAATGAGATTTTGAATGTATGTATGTATGTATTATACGCCCCTCGGAGTTAAATTAAAATGAATTACTCCAAGAAGGTATAAGATCGTGCTCCTGGATCGAGAAGACCGTCTCGATGTCTGGCGTTCCCGCAATCGCAGAGCACGTTGTGGATCCTGTAGATTTCTTATCCCAAGTTCCCAAAAGTCAAAGATAAATGAAACCCGTCGGCGGTTATTAATTTAATCGAATTTAGCAGAAGGGATTATAATCAATTACAGTGAATCAAATGTTTCTTTTTCACAGAGAGTTTATAATATGAATATTTCTTTCAATAAAAGTTTATAAGCACAATAATAGTTGATCCTTAATTGTAAGATTAATCGAGTGTGACTTCCGGGCAAATGAGGTTCCCGAGCAAACTCGAGGAGCTTGCAAGATTCTCACGGTCACAGATGACCGGCGGGCGAACAAGCTGGTAGTAAAACCCTGCTTATCGAGTTCCCGGTTCGTGTATGGAATTTAATTATAGACGGATGTGTTCTTGATTTCCTGGTTCATGTGGAATATCTTTATAGGATGATCGCCCATGTATAACATATATATGTGTGTACTATATTTTAATTACTAGAATGTTACCGTTGGATTTAATGTTTGATATATTTGTACCTGCTTATAAATTCTAGAATTAATTTTGTTGCTTATACTGTATATACTTACGAGAGAAACGAACACTCCAGCCCAAACTCCTTTCAAGTTTGTTTTCGGAAAAAATAAACCCAGAAGGAACACGCCATAAATTGGTCCAAACGTAATGCTACTTATCGTCTTGGAAAACTGAATCAAGCTGGTTGCTTTCGATGCCATTATTGCAGTTCCCACAGTAATTGCACCTATCGCAAGAGCTAAAATAGAAAGCGCATTATTAATTAATATTGCAGATATTGACATTTACAGTTAGTGAGGTCATGCAGGATTTAGTCTATAATCTGATTTAGCCTACACTTTGATTTTTGGATTTCTGGTAAGAAAATTAAGAGAAAATATATTTTCAACTTCTAAAACTGAAAATTATTGCAGAGTTTTCTCTTCCACTACATAAAATTTATGAAATGGTACAACAATTTCCTACCCTACACCATTTTTACAGGGTTTCAAAAGTTTTATACGTAACTTACAAAGTAGTTTATTGATAACTCCGGCTGTTATTGGTTTGACATTTGCAAATATTTTCATTTCCGAGCAGCAGTCTTTCCATATCATTGCTACTTGAGCATTTAACACCGAAGACAGTGAACTATGAATGTCGGAAAGAAATGTGTTAAAGTCACATTAGCCACATTTGGTATTTCAATAAATACAGTAAAGATACCCTTTTACTGTGCTTGGGAAAGCGAAATTAAATTTTCCGAAATTACACCACTAATAGAAGTACTCCTTCATACACCCTACTTTAATGTACTTGCAGTTGGCGTGTATAACACCACCACTAACTAGTATACATATTTTAACTCATCAAGCGAATAGTTTCTGAATAACACGTACAAAGCCTCGCTGGAATAAAACAGCATCCAGAAAATATAATCTTACTTTTAATGTACCAGCGGTTACCAGAGTCGGGGTACACTCGGCTGCACCTACCTATGGTAACCGATGCTTTCCATTGTGGCTGTAACGCCAGATATATTGGCTACACTTCACGCCAATTGAAAACGAGGGTCATTGAGCATTTGGAAGTTACTAGCAAGACCTCTTTGCCGTTGAATAAACCAACTAAATCATCCATCCGAGAATATAGTTTAAATTGTAGCTACTGCGTCACTTTTAATGGTTTTTCAGTCCTTTGTAAGCTTACGTGTGAAAGTGATTTAAAACGTGCGCAATCCATTTATATTTCAAGTCATAAACCTCTCTGAATGACTATGGTTCAGTTTTTGAATTGAACATTGTAAGGTACTTTGTTATTCTAATTGTTTTAACTCATCTATTAGCATTTTAAACCACGTACTACCATATAATATAAGCAATATATACTCGTATTTTAAGGTTTCCATTTTAACTTTTGATTGTAATATAATTATCTTATTTTTAGTTATGACTACACTACTGAAGATAGGAATTAAAACTCCGAAAACATTTGGTAATTAGAGAATGTTAGTGCAAGCGTCTGTCATTTTATATATACAGGGTGATTGAAAAGTCAGGTTACATAAAGAAATATTGGTGCTACTTTAGTATGCGGTCTACCTACGATTGGTTAGGTTTAGTCATGATATTTTCGTTAAAATAACGAAAATATCATGACTAAACCTAACCAATCGTCAAGGGCGATTGACATCGGGATGTAAACAAGCAATTAGTAAACATGATAATAAGATATAATTAAAAGGTAGACCGCCGAATCGTAGGTAGACCGCATACTAAAGTAGCACCGAAATATTGTATTATGTAATGATACAGGGGAATAATAGTCACATCACTACACTACTGAAGATAGGAATTAAAACTCCGAAAACATTTTGGAATGTTAGTTCAAGCGTTTGTCATTTTATATATACAGGGTGATTCAAAAGTCAGGTTACATATGGCCACCGTTAACGGCAATGTACTTGTGCAGCCAGCTAGGAATATCACATCAATGCGCTCCTCCTTCGATAACATCTCATAACTCATTTACCTGCAAAGAAACAGAAAAGCCCTATGTAACCTGACTTCTGATCACCCTATATATATATAATATATATATATATATTATATAATATATATATTGTGTGTGTGTAGGCAACTGGACATGGGTAAGGTTGAATGTCTGACAATTCACAAATGTAGTGGGGTAAATGTTTTGTGAGGTAACATTTTGGAACCAAAATTTACTGTGAAAATAGGTTAGGTTAGGTTTGGTTGGGTTGGGTTGGTTATATGGTTTTTCTGGTGTATTTTGGTGTGAATTGTTAAAATCTGACCTTCATTTGTTGTGAAAATTAGAAATTTTTAAATTTTCAAAATTCGCTCATTTGCACAAGAAATGAAGGTCAGATTTTAATAAAACACACCAAAATACACCAGAAAAACCTATTCTTATACCAAAATCGACCCGCAGGGGTAAAACGAATAATTACCAAAAATAATATAAAGTCGAGAAATATTTTTGTCAGAATGAAAAAGACATGTTGGTTGTGATTAGGTTAGGTTACGCTGGGATTTGTTAGTTAAGGCTTGGTTAGGTTAAGTTATGCTAGATTAGCAAGTACTTCACTATTTAATGACTTAATAGAAACCACCCTTCGAGCCCTTAGTTGCATTCCAAATACTTATCACGCCCTTCTCGGTTCGATGGCACTAAGGACGGGTTAAGCTAAATTAGGTTTAATTATTTGCTAGAAATATGGATTTATAAAGTCGGTGCCTCTCTTATACGGAGAAGCGCATATTGTGTATATGGATGTGTATGTGTGGGTGTGTACTGTGTATGCGTAAAAAAGCCACAATAAGGAGAAAATCTTTTAATATAGTCTTATAAACACAACCTTTCGGTCAAAAACTGCCCATTTTCAAGTGTAAAGGATAAGAAGTGACAGACTTGTATACGAGAGACAAGTTTGGGGGAGATTTTAGTGTCCTTAAATAGAAACTTTTCCCTTCATTGTGGCTTACACTTATTTAGTCTCGTGTGTGTATATGTATATATAGGGTGTCCCATAAGTCCGGCATCATAGGAAAAATAATAAAAAAGGCAAAGCAAAAGCTTTTATTTACAGAACGTGCTCAATATGTCCACCATTGTTTTCAATACACAAATTCAGACGTGATACCCAGTCAGCAAGCACACGGTGAATAATGGCAGGAGTAATGGTGTTACATCCCCCAATAATGCGCTGCCGCAAATGTTCAACACACCTAATTTTCTCTGCGTATACCAGCGCTTTCAATTGGCCCCAGAGATAAAATCTAGTGGCGTGAGATCCAGGCTTCTAGCTGGCCATTCCACAGGCCCTCGACGTCCTATCCAATGACCAGGGAATTGTTGGTACAGGAACCATGTTGGGAAATTTCCTTCTTCGTTCAAGACACTGGGAAATGCTTCTTCCTTGAGCATACGTAGGTAGGTGCCTCCAGTGACATGTTCATCGAAAAAGAGGGGGCCTATGATGCGATCCTTCCAAATGCCACACTATACCATCACCCGAGATGCACCTTGTTCCTTTGAAGAGGTATACCAGTGAGGGTTGTTTTGAGACCAGTAGCGGGTGTTCTGTCGATTTACCTCACCATTTCCATAAAAAACAGCCTCGTTATTGAACAGAATGGTGGACGTGAAATTGGCATCCCGAGCATATTGTTCCGGAGCCCATTCACAAAATTCCATCCGCCGTTCGGGATCATCTTCGCTTAATTTCTGTAGGATCTGAAGTTTATATGGATGCCATCTGTGAGCCTGAAGAATGTGATGGATGCTACTTTTCGACACTCCTGTCTCGGTGGACAATCGCCGAAGGGACTTATTGGGACTTCTGTTAAAATGAGCCAGGACAGCAGTCGCTGTATCATCGTCAGTGGACCTCCTTGAAGGTCCACTGCGTGGTTTATCTTCTATGGATCCTGTTTCCTTAAACTTTGCAATAAGTCTGCTAACACAACTCTGTGTTATTGGCTCGCGGTCTGGATGCTCACAGACATTATGGCCTGTAGAAGAGAAAAATATGAATTATGGTTTATAGAAATAAAAAAATATGAATTTCTCCTATGATGCAAGACTTCTGGGACACCCTGTATATATATATATATATATATATATATATGAATAGAAACGACATAAGTATTAAGGAACGTTTCTGCACACGAGGAGGAGAGATAACGAAATAATGAAAAATGAGGCGAACCGCCTGGGAATCGAACCCAGGGCCTTCCAATTGCCGGTCGGACGCTCTACCATTATGCTACGGACCTCACTCAATCACAAATCGAAATTCTCCCAAATAGGGCAGAAACCAATGCCCTCAGAGAGCACCCTCGCAAATCGTGAATATGCGCAAATAACTGCAATGACCGCGCAGTATATAAATGAATAGAAACGACATAAGTATTAAGGAACGTTTCTGCACACGAGGAGGAGAGATAACGAAATAATGAAAAATGAGGCGAACCGCAGAAACGTTCCTTAATACTTATGTCGTTTCTATTCATTTATATACTGCGCGGTCATTGCAGTTATTTGCGCATATTCACGATTTGCGAGGGTGCTCTCTGAGGGCATTGGTTTCTGCCCTATTTGGGAGAATTTCGATTTGTGATTGAGTGAGGTCCGTAGCATAATGGTAGAGCGTCCGACCGGCAATTGGAAGGCCCTGGGTTCGATTCCCAGGCGGTTCGCCTCATTTTTCATTATTTCGTTATCTCTCCTCCTCGTGTGCAGAAACGTTCCTTAATACTTATGTCGTTTCTATTCATTTATATACTGCGCGGTCATTGCAGTTATTTGCATATATATATATATATATATATATATATATATATATATAAAGGCAAATAGGACGTTTTTCCTTTGCTTATGTATAAATTTTTGAATAAATATTTCCTGTAATTTATCTGTGATTCATCGATAACGATTTTCATACAATCTTTGTGTCTCTTGTCGCATCCGGTTACAGAGCTTTGCTATTATTCAATTTATTGGGCTGAATGATCTCTCCAAGAAAGGTATGCACAAAAGACGAACACAATTCTTTTAACTGGTCACACCCAATATTAGATTTTAAAATATACAGAATAACATCTGGCTATAAGTACTGCTTCCTTTTTAAACTCGTTTACTTCAAGAAGCGATACAATATAAATACAATAAATACGATATAATATAATAAATACAATACAAATACAACAGTACTTAAAATATATATATATCCGTGAATGTGAGTGAGAGAACCGAATTTTTATTATACTGGTCTGCAAATCAGAAACGATCAAATCAGAATGAACTATGAGAACAGAAGTATATTTCTATTTCAGTAGGTCACTTTACATAATTCTTCGATGCTGATTTCAAAATTAACATTCCTTTTGTTCCATCACGTCAGGATTTTTCACAGATCGAAAAATAAAAAAAATGTATGTTTATGTACTTGGTTATATTTAGTATATTAGGACATTTAGATTTTAAACGTTTCAAACTGATCAAAGGTCTATTTTAAGTAATTAATTTGTCAAATAAAGGAATAAAGCTGATACAATTATTCACTTGAACAGTTTTCTGAATTTTACGAGTTATATGTAACTAAATCTACGATTTTTTGTTAGTCTTTTATGCGTTTCACCGGAGGTCTCTCTTTTCAGTGACCAGCAGTAATCAGCCATCATGTTGACATTCCACCTTCCTTGATATCTTCTCCATGTCATTGTCTGATACCCTGGTGAAATCTTTCTCCTTGTTCTTCGCTCACACTACCAAGATTTCCGGTAAAGTAGTCCAAATGTGAATGTAAGAAGTCAGGCACGGATCCGGGGGGGGGGGGTCGAGGGGGTCCGGACCACCCCCTGCTCACGGTGACCAACGATTTTTCGATTGCGTTTGTTTGCTCCTATATATGAAAAATAAGACCTGAAGACTTAAAATGGTTTGAGGTACATGTATCCCGGTTGCCACAAAATTAATTTCCTTAAAAAGAATAAAGAAAAAAAAGTTTGTCCGATCCTGAGACATTTCAGACCTGGCCTGGGTGTGTGAACAAGCAGGATTTTGATAACGGGAATATACTTCAAATCCATCTAAAGTTATCTTCAAATATGTAAATTTCCTACCGGGGGGAACATCCCCCCCTCGGGCACCCCCCCTGGCGCTCGCTTCGCTCGCGCGTCCTCGGCCTTCGGCCGAGGACATATCAGTAACGAGCTCCACCAAGACTGGACCCCCCTCTGCTTAAATTCCTGGATCCGCCCCTAGAAGTGAACCTTCAAGTTCATGTTGCAGCCCAACTTTTCAAATTTATTCAGCGTGTTTCAACAATCATTTTGAAATTTGGATCCTTTTTGTTCCCCAAGAAGTTTTGAAAAACATTTTTGAAGCCAACCCATGCTTCTCTTTCAGCTTGGTTCATCGTTCCTTCAAACTTGATTATACAATGCTAACTTCCTGATTTGAGGTCCCACAAAGACAGCTTTTTTAACTTCCTCATAGGTGAGAGCTGGGAATTTGCTGCAAATGTACTTCAACCAGTCACCATCCTTATCCAATGCATTCACAAACTGATTCATCAAGCCCAGTTTTATGTGGAGTGGAGGTAACAGCACTTTGGTTGGCTCAACCAACGTTTCATGAATGATATTCTTCGAACCAGATGTCAGACTGCCTCCTGGTGGCCACAGCTTCTTCCAATACTGACTTCTCGCTCTGTTGTCCCATTCACACAAAACACATGGCATTTTCCTGTAACCAGATTGCTGACCAGGCAGCATGCATAAAACTTTCAAGTCCCCACATACAATCCACTCGTGTTCATTATACCGAACCTTTTCAAGAAGTCCAAGGTTTTCATATTGGTGACCATTGTGAAGGAGAACATCTTTTAGGTTTGTCTTGGAAGAGTCAATAAATAGTTTCCAATTATGTGGTTCATAGGCAGTTCCTAAGCTACATATTAGTCCAGCGATGTTACTGCAATAGACCAGTGAACCTTCCTGGGAAAAATATGGAACAAATTCTGTCTCACGGTTTCTGTACCAAGAAAAGGATATCCCTGGAGAAAGCAAGTTCTTGGCTTGGAGTCTGGATTCAGGAACTTCTGCAAAATCTTCCAGCAGATCCAAGTCTCTCTCCAGATCATTTAGTTCACTTTGTGTGAAAAGTTGTGGTTCATGACTGAGATTTTCTGGTTGGTAGTAGACAGATCATAATCTACATTACCAGCATCAGATTGAATCTGACAGGAATCTATCAAAAGTTTGTGGTGGGGAAGGAATAGGCACATTGGGTCCATGTGGTATAGGTCTCATTGCAGATGGAAAATCAGGGTAAGAAATGTTTTGTTTGTCTAGTGTTGTAACCTTCTACGTTGCACGAACAGAAATAACAGTCATCTCGATGGTTCTTTGGTTCACGCCAGACCATAGGAATTCCAAAATGCATGGACTTTTTCTTTCTTTGACTCTGTCTCAAGGATTCAACACAAGAACGACAAACTTTGTGAGGAGCCCATGACTTGTCTTGGTCTCCGTGTTTCATTCCAAAGTACTGTAGGCGTAATACACTTTCCTGACAAAGTCTGTGATGTTCTGCCTCTCTTTCTTTGCAACAAAGCTGTTATATATAGCAAAATATGTCAAGATGATTTAAGCAGCCTCTTCATGCTATATTAGCGAAAGTCTGAGAAGATAAAAAGTAACAGTAAATACATACAGGGTAGGCCGTAAGTTTCCATACATAGGAAAAATAAACATTTTGTTATGGACAACCATTTTATTTATATAATATGCTCTACATGGTTGCCATTGTTTTGAAAACACATTTCAATACGTGTTCCCCACTGTTGATGAACACGCATTAGCACAGTTGACGTTATGCTTGTAATGGCGTTGGTGATACGTTCCTTTAGATGATTTATGTCTCGTATATTTTCCTGATACACCATGGCCTTCAAGTGCCCCCAAAGATAGAAATCAAGGGGGGTGAGATCTGGGGATCTGGGAGGCCACTCCACAGGACCACGCCGACCAATCCAAGCATGCGGAAACTGCTGATCCAAATACCGACGCACGTGAAGACCATAATGAGGTGGAGCTCCATCTTGCTGGAAGTAAACTGGGAAGTTACCTTCCTCGTTTAGCAGGGATGGGAAAATCTCTTCTTGCAACATGTTAAGATACCTTTCGGCATTAAGATTTCCACTAACAAAAATTGGTCCAATAATTCTGTCACCCCATATCCCGGCCCACACCATCACTTTACCGGCACCTTGCATCTTCGTCGGACTCAGCCAGTTAGGGTTAGCATTACTCCAATAACGTATGTTTTGCGATTAACCTCTCCATTGACGTAAAAATTTGCTTCATCAGTAAACAAGATCTTACGTCAAACGCATATTCTTAGGGTATCTGAAACATAAAAACAAACGTTTAATTTTTCCTATGTATGGAAACTTACGGCCCACCCTGTATAATAATTTGGGGCGTAACTTAAGGGGGGGACATGTCCCCCAAACTTTTGAACTGGGGGGATAATATAGGTTTTGTCCCCCCTAACTTTTGATCTAAGCTAGCTTACGTGAAGAAAAATATTTGTTCTTGAAATGATCTATGAGAAATTATTGATTCAGTACTAATACTGCAGTGATAGATACTTTAATGAGACATTTAGTTATTTTTATTTTAATTATTGCATATATTTTCCTTTAATGCTAAGTAAAGGGTTCCAAAAAACCTTAGCCCCCCTCATTTGCAGCTTACATGTTTACTTATATCGAAATAGTTTTTAGTGATTATAAAAATATATAAAATTCTTTATTTAGTGCAGGTATTAAAATTACTCTAGCTGATAAATTGATAATATAATGGCTTCTCAAATAATTGGTGATTCGGAGAGGCAACGTGTGATAGATCGCATACGAGCAATAACATTTCGGGAAGCTCGTGATGCTGGAGCCACCTTTATAACACGTTCATGGGTTGACAAAATGTTGCGAAGAAGTGAGGACTTCGTCAAAAGAAATTGGAATAAAACTTTGGATGAATGTGAAATGGATACAACCAAATCTGGGCGCCCAAATTTGCCACTCTCTCAGGAAACAAAGGACATCATTGAAAGCGGTACGCGTAAGCGGAAAAACAGCTGTGCTAAACTTTCTAGAGAGATCGAAGTGTTAAAAGATCGTTAGTTGTGAGATCATTCGACTGTACCGTCATAGGCAAGGTTTAAAGCCTTGGCATGAACTTCCAAAGCCAAGAAAAACTCAACTTAACATCGATGACAGAATGTAGTTTGCCCATTATCTTGAAGATTGGGATGTGGATGATTTCATGCATTTAGCTGTCTCCGATGAATTTTTTGTTTAGTAACACGTCGGCCTAACTACCAAAATGATCGAGTGTGGGCCACAACACCAGATGAAATCGATGACAATGAACATTATCGCGAATTATTAAAAAGTCCAAACTGTGTTGGTGTGTTTGTTTTGTTCACTGCAAAGAAGCTCATGTGGGTGCTGAAGCCAAATGGTCAGAGTTGGGATGGACAGTATTTTCGTGGTATTATTCTATCCCAGCATGTCATTCCTTTTCTAAGAAACCCAAACAATGTTATGGATGTCGAACAGGTCACACTTCTGCACGATAAGGCCCCCTGCTTTAAGACATTAGCCACTCAACAGTTGTTGCGGAACCATGAGATCGATTTCTTTGGAAATGAAGAATGGTCAGGAAATTCTCCTGACCTGAACGTCTGTGAACACATTGGATCAGTTATAAAGGACAAGGTTGAATGTCTCTTGTTTCAAGAACCTGCAGCAAATCGATTTTCGAAGGATACAATGACGCAACACATTGAAACTGTTTTACCAAATTTGCGTGACGATCAAGATCTATTCACGTCACTTTTGGCAAGCTACCCAAAGCGAATTCAGGCTGTCTTGGAAGCCAATGGCGGAACACCAAGTTTTAATTGTTTCTCATTAAATGCAGGATTAAATCCTCTTTTGTAAGGTATGTTTAGTTTTACTGTACCTCTAATGGTTTAGGCCATGGGCGGGGGGGGGGGAGGCTAAGGTTTTTTGGAGCCCCGTATATACTTGATATACATAAGGTAGTTGTAAAAATGCTGCTTTGATTTTCCTATGACTATCATAAATATAGATCATTCTCTAAATTATAGTATTTTAAGAGCATCATTTTGGCGCAAACTCATCATAATACTGATAGATCAGAGCTTTATCGAGACTCGAAAGAATTGGTATTCAGATATCATTGTTATGTTCTACCGAAAAAATATGCCTTGGAAGACCAAATTTAAGACAGGATAGCAGCACAGAAATTCACCGCAGGATTTTTCATCATTATAGTCCCCCCCCCCCCACTTTTGAAAGCTAGTTACCCCCCTGATAATAATAATAAGATAACATAATATACTGTAACAATAACATATATAATATACAGGGCCATATACGGCCATATATAAACATTATATAAAATTATATGGCTATTTGCAAAAAAAAACCGTACGTGATGGGCAAAATTGCATATAATTCTTTAATTCAGCATGCCAAAATTGCTGTAAAACAACTATAAATGTTAAAACAACGGAAACCTCGCAGACCAGTGAATTATAAAGAAAGACCTGCCCAAAAATTCTAAAATTTCCCCACATTTTGATACATTTTGCAATTTTTAAATTTTTAAATTCAAAACAAAAACCAAATGAAAAACGGGCTTTAAAATCCATGTTCTATCCGAATTTCATTAGCGCCATACAAATAACTTATGAAAAAATGCATTAATATGCTTATATTTTTTACTGGCCACGATCGCCATGCTGAAAAATAAATAAATCTGAAAAACAAAGCTTAAATTTCTTTACTCAACAGTATTTTAACAGTGACTCAACTAGAGGTGGAAAGAGTACCAAAATTATGGAGTTGTACGATTACGAGTACAGTACAGTATACCTTTTTAGTGCTTGAGTGCGAGCACGAGTACAGTTTTGTTAGTGTTCGAGTACGCGTGTGAAAGTGGTTTCAAACTTTAATTGGTGCTTGGTTTTTGCGTGAGCAAGGCTTGTTAGACCATATGAACGCATTGCATTGAAAACAAGTACAACAAAATTCCGTACTCGAGTACAAGAATACTCGCGTACTGATGTACTCTTTCCACCTCTAGACTCAACAAATCATGTCGACGACTAGAGTGGTAAATTAATGTTCTGATACAGATCGCTCTTTATCATCGTGATGCTAAAATAATAAAATGCTTAAATTATATGCAATACTATAGTGTCTTAATTAAAAAAAACATGAAAAACAGTCATTTAATGCAACATTAAGATGCTTCATAAATATTTTGGTATTGCGTGTTCTCGTGACCAAGGTAAACATCTAATTATATCAGGATTTGAACTACATATATACATTTTCTGAAAACTCGTTTTCCTCTCTTCATAGGGTGGGCACGACGCTTGAACTCGGGACCGAAGACACTCAAATCAATTACATACACAAAGATACATAAGAATACACCGGGAATAAGGTACCGCCCCAACCTCTGGTATTCAAAAATATTGCCCTCCATGGCAAGGTTGAAGATATATCTCTAGAGGTGTATCATGTGAAACCAACTTTTCTAGTTTCGGAAAAAAGAATACCCTATAAAATTAAAAATTTTAAAAGCATTAAAAAGCATTAATTAGTAATGAATGACTGGGTTTAGTTTTTTAAATTTTATTAGTCATCAGAAATAATAAAATATCGAAGGATGTAACAGACACCATTCATTCTTTTCCAAATACAAACTTGCTTCTTTCTCTACCATTCTTGTTTTCATCTCAACCATTACCCCATCCGTATGCGCATTAAACAACCATGGTAACATCACACAACCCTAACATATTTCAATATTAATATAATAAATCAGTCACTCAGCTCACCTTTAACCCTTTCACTTAATGATGACTTACTCGAGTAATTAAATACTCAAGAATGCTGTATCATATACAGTATCTAACATTTTGACCCATCAATCACGCATGACTATGAAGAGTAGTCTATAAGTTAGCATTATTGTAGCAGCTACTTAATTTACACGTGGGTCGGTCCTACGATGCCATCAGTTGCCATCAGTTGCCAGCAGCAATTCACCAAAGCTGGGCACAAACCGTTAATCGTTAATTAACGAAGTTAACTTTTTCGTTAACGATTTAACTTTTAAGTTAACTTTGAAAATCATTATCGGACTAATTAACTTCCGTTACATTTAACTTCCGTTAACTCAAGTCCGTTAACCAAAAAAATTCATAAATAAACGTTTAAAAGTTTATATTATTTTCAGTGCTGAGCAGGTGCGCAATTAATCCGCCACTGTTAATAGTGATGAACGAATTTCCATTTCCGCAGTGCAAAATCAGGCGATATATTTGTTTCCGTCGCCACAATTTGTGTCTTACCAAATATGGTAGTTATTTATGGCATTGGTTTGAGCAAAACCTGGTCGACTGTAAAATCAGGCGGAAAGATTTGCCATTTGAGTTGAATGTTTCAACTTCTTTCAAGAAATATCACGAGCATTTTAAGGCACTTTCAATAATATAATGTAACAATTACAACAAATAACTACATTCGTTTCATTTGCAGTCTGTCTCTTGCGTAACATGTTTGTGCTAGTGAATATTTAAAAATAATCGTTGTCAAGTAAGTCATGTATATTTATAATATGTCTGTGAGTACCTTATTAGTAGTCTCCTTGATACATTTCAAGAACCATAAAACTGATCAGGTAAGATTTCAATTCTCATGTCACTTTGATGACATAAATTAAGTCAATTGATGTCTTACAATGGGAGCGTTTTCACCTCATCTGGTTGGACAAGTATGACAACACCAAGGTCGCCAGGGTGAGGAAAAGCATGGAGGGTACAGTCGAGGAGGCCATGAAGCAGCAGTCCAACGAAGTGGGCAGCAACAGTGGAGGCAGCAACAACGAGGAGGAGGAGGATGACTTCTTCAGTGCTGTCATCCAGACAAAAGAGAGCAGCAGAAGCCACAGGTCACTCAAGGGCAAGGCCCAGAACTTGGTCAAGACCTGGCTGGAGACCAACTCCAAGGACTTGCTGACAGATGCTGCCTTCTTGGGTGAACAAGTGTTGGTGGACTTGTTCATCAAGTTCAACACAGCCATCCCCTCCAGTGCTGCAGTGGAGCGTTTGTTCTCTATGGGCAAGGACATCCTGAGGGCCAAGAGATCATCCCTGTCTGATGAAAACTTTGATATGCTAATTTTCATGAAGGGCAACATGCATCTCATGGACAAAATGGAGAACGAGAAGAAGAGGGAAAAATTAAATTATATATATTGTGTTTTTAATTTTTTTTATAATAAAAGTTAACGTTAACGGTTTATCGGTAACTTCCGTTACATGTTTAACGGATTAACGGTTAACGAAGTTAACTTTTTGGTTAACGGATTAGCGGTTAACGAAGTTAACTTTTTGGTTAACGGTGCCCACCACTGCAATTCACGTAGGGGTTTGTGCTGCGATTGCACTCAATTTCAAACCAGATGTGGAAAGAATTTATTTAAGGAGATTTTTCTGTACAATTTTGTTATTGAATATAATCGGAAGATGCTTACGTAACACCAGTTTGGTTTTGTTTCATTATTTTGTCTAGATTTTTACATTTGAGTCACCGATGATTATGCATAGTTGGTTTAAAAATAGATATTTTTGGCGTGGTATGAAAAAATGTCTTAAACAAAATCTTTTATAAGTTACACTGCACGACAAAATTACAAACTTTTTCTGTCCTTCAAGCGAAACGAAGTCATTTTTATAAATTTGGATGCGCTGAGTTCAAATCTGATGTCAGACTACCTAGATCCAGGGCTGTGGAGTCGGCACATAAAAAACCGACTCCGACGACTCAATTTTTTGTCTATCCAACTCCGACTCCGAAGGTATATTAATTCTAAATCTGCTATGATGATAATTACACAAGAGGCATTTCATCACCACCACGTGAATCATCAGGCTACTTTTTAAACCCATAACCTGCAAAGTTTGAGTCTAATGGTTGTAGCGATGCCATTATGGCGCTTTTATTTTTTATTTATGAAAAAACAAAATTCATTGGGCATAAAACAAAACAAAAATTAAATTTAAGACTGTGACAAAATAAAAATTTCATTAAATGCAATCAAAAATATAAAAGTATTCCTGCAAAATTTATTAAACTAAGGCCAAGGGTGAAAATCTAAAATTTAGGAATAACTTGTTCTTAGGAACAGAATTGCTTCCGCCAGATCCTCTTTCATTGAAGCCCTTAAATCTGATTTAATTATTTTCAGTGCGGAAAACAGTCTCTCCACACTGACCTGAGTGGGTGGCATGGCTGTTACTATCATAGCTGTATCTCTTAAAATCTCTGGATATGCGGGGATGACTTCTTGTATTGTCAGTTTAGATGAGCGATCATATTTTTCCACTTCTTTTAGGCCATCAAAAAAATCTTGCTTAAATTTCATTAGTTTAACATCAAAAGGTTGCCTATGCACGTTTAAGCGGCGACGCTTTGCTTTTGAGCGTTCAATTTTATCTAAATATTTTTGAAAGTCTAATTCTTCATCATTTGAAAAGGATGAGAGGGACTTACTACTCATATCTTCATCCTGTGGTTCAGGATTTTCAGGTAATAGCCCTTTTATGCGAATTGCAACCTCGCAGAGGGCCTCTTTTGCTTTAGCAATTTGTTCTTCCGTCAACAAAATTCGGTTCATTGGATCTATGTAGACAGCAGCTAATAAGATCTCATTTTCTAGTAGCAGACCCTCTCTTTTCTTCATTGAGGATACAATTCCATCAGCAATTAATCCTCCAATTTGGGATAGACGAAATAATAAATTTTTCCATTCCCATAGGAATGTAGCAGGAGTTAAATCCTCTGCTTGCAACTTTTTGGTGACAGTATAAAGGTGAGCAAGCAGAGCTTCTAATTGTGTAACCTCCCTCCATTGAATTTCAGTTAGTGAAACATTGGGATTATCAATGTCTTCTAGGAAGGGTTTTAGATCAAGCAAACGCTTAATCATCATATATGTGCTCCCCCAGCGTGTCGCTTGGTCCAAAATAGCTCCCTTTCCTGCACGTCTCTGGATAATAGCATCAATTTTAGAGGTCCTAGCTGCAGTGGCTACTTGCCACAACTTGTCTATCAGAGTAGCTGCATGGCGATCTTTCAATCCATCTCTTATTGCTAGCTGCAATGTATGTACAACACAACGCATATGTTGGATTAGAAAGAGCTTAGATGCTTCTTCAACAATATCATCTAAAATTTCATCGCTCTGTTCTGTTTGTGCTGTTTGAGAATCAGTTTCAGGAATGTCATCTTCATTAGCCACTTTTTCTTCATCAACTTTATTCAGCTTTCTATCGTGCTTAGCATGTTTGAAGCATTATCTGTGACAATACATAGAATCTGCTCTTTCTTAATTACAAAGTCTTGTAAAACTTCCTCCACTAACTTCTGAAGATAGTCGCTGTCATGATGCGCCTCGGTGTCCTTTACTTCCAATGTCCGAGTTACCATTTTATTGTTTTCATCAACAAATCTAGCATTGATGGCAAAATAGTTAGCTCTATGACGCGTGGCTGCATCCATTTTAATAAACATGAAGCGTCCCTTAAGAGTTCTTCGAATTCTTCCTTTTTATTTGTGGCTTCTTCAACTATAATTTTTCTGATACTTTGTCTTTCCAGAGAAACTCCAAGTTCCTTGGCCATTTCTCCATTTAGGCCTAGAAAGGCTGGTTGTGAAAATAAAGAATGTGCTTCTTGAACTTTTCTGTGGTCATTGTTACGGTAACTTTGTCTGTAGTAAAGAATCTTGTAAGTGGTGCTTGTCGTTCAGTAGATTTCTGATCTTTTGTTAACTTTGAAGTAGTTGGAAGGTTTTTATTACTATCTTTCTCAATGACAACTTCTAAAATGTTGGGATGGAAACGCTGCAAATGTCTTTTCAAATTTGATGCTCTGGTTGGTGCATTTTTATCAGAGCCAGTAAAACCACTGATTTTTGCTTCACATAATTTTTCACCATCATCATCATCTATCATACACTGACACACGAAATGTTTCCCATCTGTGGTTATTGTAAAATATTCAAAAACTGCAGACTTTGTTGGAAGTGTCTTTGCCATTGTGAAAGGGGTTTTAGACTTGAAAGTTAAAAACTTATGAAATTTAGAAAGAACTCGAAATTAAATAAGCATTAAAAATAAAAAATATTATCTGAAAAGAAAAAATGAATTAATGGCATTAGTGTCTGAAATGGAAAACATTGTGTTTATTATTTAAGTGGTTTAACCACCATAGCTACCAGTGATATCACACACAAAAACATATTTTATTAAAATTTATATTGAGGTCGGAGTTGGTACATTTTTACTGACTCCGACTCCGACTCCAGCGGCACCAAAATTGCTTCCGACTCCGACTCCACGACTCCGACTCCATAGCCCTGCCTAGATCACCCACCGTTTTGAAGGAACGGGTAATAAAAGTCTTATATACAGATTAAAATATACTGAATACCTCAACATAATTATTACAAGATTAGAACAACAATTAAAATCTTTTTGCTGATGTGTTTCGTTTGTACATACTCTCGGGAGTTTCCTTAATGAAAAACCAGCAATATTCAGCCAACATTCTGGAATTCCACCTTCCCTGGAACCGCTTTTCCATAATTTCTATCTCTTGATGGAATCTTTCGCCGTGCTCGTCTCTAACGGCGCCCAAATTGGTTGGAAAGAAATCTAAATGAGAGTCGAGGAAATGCACCTTCAAGGACATATTACAACCCACTACCTCATTTAATTTGCTGTCAAAATTGGTATCCTTCATAACTTTCTTTATTTGTGGGCCAACAAAAATTCCTTCTCTGATTTTAGCTTCGCTTAACCTTGGAAATATATTCCTCAAATAAATAAACGCCTCACTGTTCTTGTCCATAGCTTTCACAAAATTTTTCATCAAGCCCAGTTTGATGTGAAGTCGTGGCAATAACACTTTTTTGGGGGATCTACTAAAGGCTCATTGGAAATATTTGTCTGTCCTGGAACAAAACTCATCCTGGCATGCCAATCTTCACAGACAAAATGGCGGTCTCCAGCGCGACTGTTCCACTCGCATAAAAAGCAGCAATATTTTGTGTACCCTGGCTGCATTCCAAGGAGAAGGCCTATAACTTTTAAATAACCGCAAATATTCCACTTATATTTATTATAGTTAATGGACCTAAGTATAATACGCATATTCTCATATGTTTCTTTTATGTGGACCGCATGTGCAATTGGGACAGAAGGATAAATATTTCCGTTGTGTAGAAGCGCTGTCTGCAAACTTAATTTGGAGGAATCAATGAAGAGACTCCATTCCTCCGGTTTATGTTGATGTCCCAAAGACTCCATTAAATTGTCTACATCATTACAAAACACAATACCATCACTTGTAGGAAAAAAGGTAATGAAATCATTTTGACGCTTTCTACCTGAAGTTATGTTGGTGCCCTTTTCTAAAAGATTCCACCCTTACAGCAATATTCCTCGTCCAAAGTCCAATCTTTTGGTGGCTTAGGAACTGGTAGGGTTTCATCGTGAGGAACTGGTCGCATAACTGATAGCAGCTTTGGGTATCGTATTGCATGTTTGGATTTCGAAGAGAAACCTCGTATATTTGTTAAACAAAAGTAGTAGTCACTAACATGATTTTTTGGCTCTCTCCAAACCATAGGGACAGCAAACGGCATTGATGGACGTGAACCTTGTAACCACGCTCTTAAGCTCCTTGCACACGAATTGCAACATATGTGGGGAGCCCAGCTTCTGTCTTGATCACTCACTTTGCATCCAAAATATAATTCGTATGCCTTTTTAACCAGAGGGGTAAATGTTTGTTTTAGGGATTTCAATGTTAGTTCGCCCAACACACACAACAAAATAAATCGGCACTGGTTACACATTTCCTAGACATTATTAAAGTTAAAACGCGAAAGCATTGAATGTTTTCGACAAAATAAGTTAATAAACACAGTAGATCCAGCAGAAAAGTACCTTAACACCAAACATTAACAGAGCACCTGAAACAATGAAAGAAAATAACAATTTTCCACTTGGCAGCCACTGTGAAATCACCTAACCACCTTAGACCAATCACAGAACAACACATTTCGAATAACCAATCAGTGAGCAATATGTGTCACAATAATAACACTGTTCAACAGTGAAAAAAAAACGGAAATGAGATCGTCATTTTTATGGCTAATTATATGCGTAGATTGCGAAAATAACACTCATTTATTTGTATCACCCATCGATTTTATGAAAATGACCCTATTTCATTGTATCATTTTGAGAACCACTGGTTCTCTGAACACATCTTTTACATTTTGTTCAGTCATGCATATGCTGTGGTGGTGGTGTTCGGCCCTGTGTTTCCACTTTGATTTTATGAAAAAATTTATTTCATTAATCATTTAAAACAAAATTGTCAATCATATTTTATCATAAATCGGTGCTATAAGTGAGTATTATTGAATAACAGCTATCAAATTATGTATATTTCACCGACAACGTCTATTTTGTGTGAAATTGCAAATTGATCTATCATTTTCTTATTTTACAGGTTTTTATTGATGTTATGCTACAATGCCTAGAGGGTGCAAAAATTTGCCAGACAGTTTTTGTTATATTTGTGGGACATTAACGTAAAAACAGTATAAAAGGAAATTGACTTCTCATGTGAAAAAGCTTTATGAATTATACTTCGCATGCAAAGTTGGTGATCAGGACAAGCACTGGGCGCCTCATATCTGCTGTGTGAGATGTACAAGCTCGTTATCTGCATGGTTCAAAGGCACCGGTCCTGGTCTGGGATTCGGTGTCCCAATGGTATGGAGAGAGCCGCTGGACCATTCAACTGATTGCTATTTCTGTTTAACGAGCATCACAGGTTTGAATCTTTTATTTTTCTGAATATACGTCAAATTTGGTGTTTTTAGCACATTTTAGCATATCCTGCTCTGCATAATGTATTACACAATTATGCTATCTTAAGTAGTCAACAATGTCTATTGTCTCATATTACAGGTTGCAACAGAAAAGGGAAAAAGGCTCTAGTCTACCCAAATCTTCGTTCTGCTATGCGTCCTGTGGAACATTTTACAGATATCCCCATCCCTCGTCCTCCAGCTGAAATACCGACCGATAACACAGACTCTGACAAATCGGAATCAGACGGCGAATGCTATGCAGCTCATGTCTAGTCCAAGAAAGAACATCATCTCATCACGCAGCCTGAACTCAATGATTTGGTCCGTGATTTAATACTTACCAAGCAACAAAGTGAACTGCTAGCCTCACGTCTACAAGAATGGAATCTGCTGGCGGAAGACGTACGAATTACAGCATTCCGAAAGCGCTCCTTGGATTTGCAGGAATATTTCACAGTGAAGAACAATCTTTGTTATTGCATTGATATACATGGTCTGTTCGACGCTCTGGGTTTGTGCTATGAACCGAATCAGTGGAGATTGTTCATTGATGCATCTCTGTACCGTGTTAAGGGTGTACTGCTACACAATGGGAACACAATGCCTTCTGCTCCGATCGCTCATTCAGTAGTCTTGAGAGAAATGTATGACAATGTTGCTTTTATTCTGGACTGTATAAAATACAATGAACATGAATGGCTTATCTGCGCAGATTTGAAGGTTGTGGCTATTCTCAATGGATTGCAAACTGGCTATACGAAATACATGTGTTTCCTATGCAAGTGGGATAGCTGAGCAAGGTCTGAACACTACACACGCTCAGTATGGCCGCCGCGAGACAATTCCTCACCTGGATCTCACAATGTTATTCACGAACCACTAGTACGAAAGGAAAAGGTTATCTTGCCGCCACTTCACATAAAACTAGGGTTGATGAAACAATTTACAAAGGCGTTGAAACAGGATAAGCCTGCTTTCAAATATCTAAAGGAAAAATTCCCAAAAATAAGTGATGCCAAGATTAAAGAAGGCATATTCGTCGGCCCTTAAATTCGCCAACTCATGCTAGACGAACACTTTGAAGCGGTGATGGATGAGGTTGAGTTAGCTGCCTGGCATGCATTCAAAAACGTGTGCAGCGGTCTACTAGGAAAGACTAAATACGACAACTATGCTGCACTTGTGGATCTTATCAACTCATACCAACGTCTCGGATGTAAGATGTCATTGAAAATTCATTTTTTGCATTCACATTTCTCATTCTCTCCGGAAAACGCATCTGCTGTTAGCGACGAACACGGGGAGAGATTCCACCAGGATATAGCCACAATGGAGAGCCGATACAAAGGGAAGTGGAGTCCTGCTATGCTGGCCGATTTCTGCTGGAATTTAAAGCGTGACCAACCAGAAGCATTGCACAAACGCCAGCATAAATACAAATAATGAGTTGAAAACAGTATAATACGAGAGTTTTATGTTAATTTTGTGCATAGATGTTGAAGTATAGCAATAATTAAACTGTTCCATATGATAAAGCCTATCTGTTTTTCAATATATTCTTATTTTTTGGTATGAAGATTTTAAGCAGCCATTACAAAAAACGTGACGTGATAGAAAAAAACTATTTTCAGATTTGGAATCAGCACACACGAAATATTAAGAATGACCGAATGTTATTCCCTTTTTTTTTCTGAACCGAAAATTTGTTGTACAGTGTAATCAATAGCCGTTTGATATAATTTGGATAATTTTTGAACATTCGTAATCAGCGCATCAAAATACATATAAATCAGCAGAATTTGTGCAAAGGACAGAAATTGTGTTGTGCAGTGTTATCAATTAATATGAATCAGTGCTAAACATATTTTTATCGATACCCAATTTTATTCGTGAGTAAGAGGGTTAATTTCCAAGAAGGATTTATTCGCTTTATCTAACGCTTTTACACATCTACCTTCTTTCGACTCGCAATAAGATTAATCCAAACGCACCTGAGAGCTCCTCCAATTAAAGTAGCCACAAATAGCCCAGGTAGACCAGTTACCATACTGAGGCGATCAACTACGAAGTAAGGCATTATTTCCTCTTTCTTCTTTATGAATCCTCGAAGCCAAGGGTCGCATCCGCATAAACAGCATATGCTATGACTCCTCCTCCAAATATTAGGACGTAAATAATTATCATGCCTATAGCATTAATCCATAAGACTCTGCAATTCAAATTACCATATGTAATTATTTGTAATTTTAATGAAATGAGTCCAAGTTAATTTAGAAAGTTAGTGTTTCACACACTTTCCTTGAAAATCTGAAAATTTAATTTTAGTAGTAAATAAGATGCCTGTTTAACACGACTCCTTGGTCATACCATGATTAGTTCACTAAAGTTACGAGTCCTATTTTTAAAACGTAAATCAGTGATGGAGTGAAAGTAGTTTCATATTATAATACAGTATGTTGACCTTGCATTCTACGCACTTTCAGAATATTTACTTTATTTATGATTTAGTTTTACATTATACGTGATAAAGAATGCACCATCGGTTACCAAATTTGAGATACACTAGGCCACACATCTACTTCAGGCCCGATATATTCCGTCTTTCGAAACCGATGATCAGGGCTGCCGAGCTAATTTGGGGTTCCGGAACGTAAGATGATATGGGAATCCCTAGTATAATAATAATAATAATAATAATAATAATAATTCAGCAGTTCTGTTATGGAAGGTTCTGGTTCTTCTTCGTCTTCTCTCCTTAAAAAGAATGAAAGGGGTTTGTTGTGCATGAGAAGTGTTTGGTATTCTGTCAGCAATAATAGTATCGTAACTCTCCTTTTTAACTTCGTCAAGGACTGCGTGTGGCACAATTTTTCCCACATTCCTCAATAAACCCATTTTGAGATTTTCAGGAGATAATGTGTCTTCATGCCACTTTGCTGATCTTGATGTTATTTTACGGTTTGGATGTGTAATTGCAACTCCTGTAGCGCTTTCAGCTTTCATTTGTTCTTCGAGATCATGACCAGTTTCAGTGTTTCTTCATATTTTCCTCAGGTTTTCCAGTCGAGGTTGTGGGTTATGTAGACGGAGTTTGTTTCCCGAGTTCGTACACGTTTAAATAGCAATTCGTCGAAGGAGAACGGAAATTTTTCCCAGTCTGAGTCGCCTACTGTTTGTCCTTCTGTTTGTAACTTTATTCCCGAACATTCCTCAACGTTGCTTAATTTTTGTGTATTTCTGTTTACTCCATTGCTTTATTACTTAGTATTATTCAATATTACTTTATTTCGGGTCTGTTTATATCTCTATATTACTAGATTATCTTTCAATATCTCCACCTCTACTTCTCCAGGCATATACTCTCTCTTTGGTATCTAATCTCAGAGTAAACCTGATAATCCAAACACTGGTAAACTCAAATAGTAGTAGGAAACTAAAACGGTCGAAGATACAAATCCCCAAATCAGAAATATTTCAATGAATAGCAGCTAGTTTGATTGACAACAGCTCGTGTCAGATGACTAAGATGTTTAAGGTCATTCTGAATTCTTCGATAAGAGAGAACCAAGTTTTGCTGAAGTTAGTTCCTGACCAAGCTAATGAGCCAAATGTACCCGGTTACATGGGCAGGAAAGCTTGAGAGAGCAACTTTCCTACATTAAATCAAGAAGGAGTTTTTATTATTATTATTATTATTATTATTATTATTATTATTATTATTACATGTTTCAGTAAGTGTCTATTTTTATCTCATTTAGTCATAATTTTTAGTTTTTGTTTTTAAATATATTATTGTTTGATTTATCTTATCGCTTATACCTTCAAGAATATTGTACTATGTTATGGAATTTACAGTATATCCTGCTAATAAAGCTTATCATTATTATCACATTGTTAAGTAAATTACTTCGCCATTAAGCGTTTCTGTAGAAAAAGTAATTTTTTCACGTCATGAGAAAATATTAAAAAATAAAATTTCATTTTAGGATTGCAGCTAGAATTATCTGTCTCTCCCCACTTACCCTATTATTATTACTTCCTAAAATGGGAGTAAAAAGATATTTAAGACGAACTCATCGTGAACGAAAATTATAAATCCAATTTCATAGAAAATATAACAAAATTTAATATTTTTCAATGACAGTTAAAAGTTAAGCATATCACAAAAGTTTTTGTAGCCTGTCAGTGGTTCCCAGCTTTCGGTTTTTTTTTTTTAACATCTACATTCTGCAACCAGTTGAGGAATGTGTCTGTCAGCTGAGGCTGAAATATCTTCTTTGATAAATTAATATTAATTAGGATGCAAGTTTTATTTCCATTCATTAACATGGTGGAGTTGAGATATTTCATAATACTAGAATATTAGTGATACGTAGACGTACAATCTAAGTACGCATAACTCCAAATATAATAACTTACTTTACAGCATCGTTTATTGTTCGAACTGAGCTTAAACGTTGGACGTAGATTTGAGATACTCCATAAAGTGAAGAGTATAAGAAAAGGCCCATACTAATCGTGTTGTAAATATTATGCCTTTCGTAAATGCTTGGATTAGTACTGAAAAGTAAGAAAAATATGTCCTTAGTTCATTTTCTATTAACATTTCATTAAGTAGAAAACTGTCAAGGCGGGTAAGCCGACCGAGTTTGAGCGCAAGTTTTAAATTCCACTTAAATGTTTAATCATACGAGGGTTGTTCAAAACGTAAGTTTACAAAGTGTTTTAAAGAAACTGTTTTATTACAAGGCAAGTAATTATTACAAGTATTTCAATAACAACTGTGGAAAAACTATATATGCTTACAACATGGTATCGCATGTGTTACCTTTACTTCTTAATTAAATATAAATTATTAATTAATTGAATTAAATATCTACAAAATTGCCTCGGGATTGGCGATATAGCCTACTGAAAATGAAAATAATTGCCAAATATACGTAGAACCCATATGTAGGCATTGGGCCTGCATGACAACAAGAAAACCAAATTTATTATTTCGTATTAAAAATTCTCCATTGCTGACTCGTGAAAATTACTTCGAGAGAAGAGTCAACGAACATTGCAAATCAGCAAATAATAAAAGACGAAGATTTATATTAGCGGCTCGCTCAGAGCTTGCTTATGTTAAGCCCTGCTTTTAAGCAAGGAAGATGTACTTTATCTTCCTATAAGTTCTGAGTGAAATCCTCTTAATATAAAACCTAATAACTATAAAAAGGTAGGCCTATTCCTCCAGGTATTTAAATATAGTGACTGCCTATATTAGTTACATCAAATCAACTCGTTGTGTAACTCCATCGTAGCACGGCCCTACATCGAAAAAGATCGTCGCGCCCAACATCGAAACAGAAGCGAGGCCCAACGAAATAATAAGGTAAGGCAATTCCTTTCTTTACTATTAGGGAGCGCTAAAATACCGAGGGCAAATAAATTTAACATTAACCACTAAAAACAATACATAAAGAGGTCCTTTGAAGATCTACAAATACATAACTCTCTAACGAAAAAACGTAGGGCTTTTGTCGTTAACTCTCCACTGAAATCTGCTGGTAATTTCCAACGGATGAGGGTAACAGGCAATCAACCCATAGCCTGATATAGTTTTCATCAACTTATTACTACTTTTCTAAATAATCGCCAAACAGATTCAAACATTCGTGTAGCGTGAGACAAGCTTTCCGACGCTGGTTGGTAAAATGTAGGGGCCTTAGCTTTTGACCAGTTTCATACGGCCGCTTCTGCATCAGGACCGTTTTGAAATTTACCTCCGAGGTGTTCCTTCAGGGCTGGAAACAAATGGAAGTCGCTTGGTGCAAGGTCAGGACTATTGTGGGGGGGAAGGAATAATCCACAATTTCCTATTGAACTATTCCGAAAGTTGGCGTGTTTGATTTGCAATATGAGGGCGTGCATTTTCATGCAAGAACACCACACCTGCAGTAGGCAACCCGGGACGTTTTCTTCTGATAGCTGTGCGGAGTCGCTGTAAAATTTCACAATAAAAAGTGTCATTTATTGTTGTCCTTTTCGCATGAATTCAACATGCAAAACGCCTTCATGGTCCCAAAAATCGTTGCCATCACCTTACCAGCTGATGGTGCAATCTTGAACTTTTTGGTCTGTGGTGACCCGAAATGTTGCCACTTTACAGTTTTGCCACACATGCCTAACAAAATATTGTACTACCAACAACATTATTGTACTATGCATAATGCACCGGTAATTAATCTTGTAAACTTACTCTTTGAATAACCCTCGTATGTAGAAATTGTGTAGAATGGTAAATCACTGCTCTGCTCTTTAACACCTCAACAGCTAAAAAATTTTATACTTGTTAAAATGACATTAATTCAGTATAAAGACGCAATAAAACTATGAAAAAAGTAGTACATAATTTTATAAAAATCCAGCTATGTAAAAAACACGAACAAATTTCAATGTTCACAGATATGTCGATAATGACGTCATTGGTGGGAGAAGGAAGTGAAGGGGATGGGGGATGTGTTTTTTTTAGCATGTTAATTGTGCGTGTTTTGTTTTTCGTGGGATGGGGACGCTATGATGGTCTATATATTTCATTACTATTTCGAAGAAGAAAGACAAAAGGAAATTTAAAAATTTACTTTTTAGTACATAATAAACATTACATTTTAAATACAAAAGCTACTGCGAACACTAGTTAGCGACACTCGCTATGATTTCTAAGAAAATAAATAGAAATAGAACGTTTATCTAGCAAATACAAAAAAAAACTATGATTAAAAAACAGATTACCTTTGAAACTAAAACCAAAGCAGTACCTGTTCACGTGTAATGGGAAATGAAGAAAAACTCAAAATGAAGAAATTATCAGAAAGAAAAAATAAAACCTGATAACAAAAGTTTCTTAACCAGATGACTCTCCATTTTATGCAATCTGCGTATGTGATAAGTTGATCGAATGAATGAAAATAACAATGTTTAGGTTAATTTACCCGCCTTCATAAAGTCGAAGGTCATGTGACAGGTCGATTACAGCTTTACGCGTGATTCAAGATAATGGGCACTACATCATTTGAACGCCGAAGCATTCACCCAACCAACTGTGTGTGTGTGTGTGTGTTGTGTGTGTGTTTGTAGGCAACGGCGTGAGATCGGGTGTGTGATAATTCACAGATACGTCGGGTAATTTTTTGAGGTAACGCTTTCATAGCTCGAAACATATTTGTTTTCTGGAAAAAGATATGTTGGTCCTGTTTAGGTTGTTACGCTAGGTTAAGTTAGTTACGGCTAGGTTACATTACGTTAGGCTAAGCTAAGCTAAGCTAGATTAGAAAGTACCTCACTCTTCAATGACTTAACAGAAACCGCTCTTTGAGTCCTCAAACGCACCCGAAACACTTATCATTCCCGCCTCGATTCAATGGTAGTTGGGTTAGGTTTGGTTAAATTCACTAGATTTAATTAATTAATATTTGAAGTGCATAAATTTAAGAAGGTCAGTACCTCGCTTGTATGGAGATACGGTCATTGTGTGTGTGTGTGTGTGTGTGTGTGTGTGTGTGTGTGTGTGTGACACAACTGTTTAAAAGTTGATATAAAGTAAATGTTCTGTAAATGGGAATTTTGATGTTTTTAGCAGAACCTTCCTTTAAAAAAGATAAAAATAAAAATATTGTTGGAATGGAGAGTTCACATTTTCTTTTCAAAGGCTAAGTTATATCAAAATAATGTTTAACCTCCATCGTAACGCGAAAGGTTATGTAACAGGTGTGTAAACAATTTTACGTGATCCAAATTAATGGTCACTTATGGGAAAACTATACATGCCTGTCATACACTTTACATTACAGTTCACAACAAAGCCTAATTCAAACCCGGGCTCATACACGCCTACAATATGGCATCGTATATGGTACCTTTATTTCATAATAATTAAATACAAATTATTAATTTATTGTATTAAATAACTATAAAATTGTCTTGGGATTGGCGACAAAGCCTATTGGGAATGGGAAAAATTGTCTTGCGTAGAACCAAATATGTAGGAATTAGGCCTACATAAGAAAAAAACCATATTTTTTCGTATCAAAATTTTCCATTGCTGATTCATGAAAGTTACTTCGAAAGGAGAAATAATGAAAATACAAAAATTAGACGTCTGGGGACTTATTCTGCAAAGCAAACGAATTTAAGACAAAGCTATTAGTTCAGCCATAGCTGTCTAGTGACGAGCATTGCTGTCGGCAAGGAAGATGTTTAATCTTCCTACAAGTTCTGAGTGACAAACTAATAAAATAAAACTAATAACACAAAAGGATAGGCCTATTCATTCAGGTATTTAGGCATATTGAATTGCTTGTACTAATTAGGCGGAATAAACTCGTTGCGTAACCTTATCGCCTACAACCAGAGAGAGGCGCGATAAGCAGCCGCGCGCCCGACAACCAGAAGCGAGATCCAGCGAAATAATAAGGTATGGTAGTTTCCTTTTTTACCATAAGGCAGCGCTAAATACCGAAGCCAAATAAATTTAATATTAACCAAAAAATCTACTTAAGAAGGTCTTTTGAAGACCTCCACAAGCACACAGTTTTTTAACGAAAATACTAAGGTTTTTGCTGTCGACTCTGCACCAAAATCTGGAGGAAATTTTCACCAGATCGCCAAGTTGATAGCAATCAACTCATAACCCTATATAGTTTTTCCTACACTACATCATCTGATTATATATATGGGATGAATTTCACAATTAAACACGTGAAATGAATGAATGCTGCAAACCCACAAGGAAAAAGAAAAACAATTCCAAGGCCTTTCGTGTATTCAGAGCTACACCTCGTCAGGGAATGAAGAGAGAAGGCAAGATGCCCATAAATATACACAATGTAGCGGAAACCAAAACAATTAGCAAATACTTAACAAAAGTTAATGAGAGGCAAAAGGAATTTTAACAGGATATTGTCAATTTTATACATTCCCGCACTGTTATTGAAATTGTTTTTAAAATGGATAAATGCACATTCTAGAATATTTCTTTGTTATATCTCTGTTTCCAACAAGCGCTTTAGAACTATCCCACTTGATGCTATGATTACATCTATACATATGGTTAAACAAAGCATTGGAATTATTAGCCGTTCTACACGCATATTTATACTGTTTTACCCTAATATCTAACGTTTTACCCGTTTGGCCTTTATATACTGAGTTACATTGTGTACATCCGATCGAATACACACAACCAACATCATTCTCCGGGCTATTCTTTATTAGGCTTGATTTAACAGTATTATTATTATACTTAAAGACTACATTCATGCCAATTGCTTTAGTAAAGTCGGAAGATATTGAAAATTAACATGGTAAGGTGGCTAAGGATATTTTTACGTTGAAATTCCTTTACAATTACATTATTATAATACCTATTATTGGCTTTCCTAAGACAGTTATCTAAAAATGAAATAGGATATCATAATTTAGTACCAATATTCATGATATTGCATAACTCGGAATCTAAAAATTCAGGACTGACAACTCTCAATGCTCTAGGAAACATAGCAGAGAAAATAGAGGATTTAATCGAGGGATGATGGTCAGAATAAAAATGCACATAAGAATTATTATTAGTATGCTCGTTATTTACAAAAGTCCCTGTTGATGACCTACTTGATTTTTTAAAAGATAAGATCTCTGAATATTCTTTCCCTGTTCAACACAACACTCTTATTGAGTTAATTAAGCTTTGTGTCAAAGATTGTAAATTTCAGTTTGAAAATAAGTTTTATGCTACGTCGTTTGGATTGGCGATGGGAAATCCCCTTTCACCTGTACTAGCTAATTTATATATGGATTTTGTGAAAGTAGAATTTTGCCTCCGATTGTTAATTTTAACCTTGTTTGGTACAGGTATATAGATGATATTTTATGCCTTTGGCCTAATAATTTGGATGTTGACTTATTTCTTGGTAGGCTCAACAATTTAGTCCCATCTATTAAGTTCACAGTTGAAAAAGAAAATGATGGAAGCCTATCTTTCCTGGATCTAAAAATTTGGAGATTCTCTAATCCAGTGGTTCCCAACCTGGGGTCCCCGGACCCCTGGAGGTCCGCGAAGGTAGTACTTTTTTTAATAGGCTGTATTTTAATTGCATACTCTCTTATATGTCCTTTATTTGATAGTGAAAAATGAGAAAACGAGTTAATTATTAGTTAATAAAAACAGTTTGTTTGGTAGACGGAATCTTTCAAAAACATGGGGTCCGTGGAAAAAAAAATAAAAATAAAAGGGGTCCTTTGTGGTGAAAAGGTTGGGAACCACTGCTCTAATCAGTTCAAATTTGAAGTCAATCGCAAGCATACTAATAATAACTCTTATGTGCATTTTTATTCTGACCATCATCCCTCGATTAAACCTCTATTTTCTCCGTTTCTTAGAACATTGAGAGTTGTCAGTCCTGAATTTTTAGATTCCGAGTTATGCAATATCATGAATATTGATACTAAATTATGTTATCCTATTTCATTTTTAGATAACTGTCTTAAGAAAGCCAAGAATAAGTATTATAGTAATGTAATTGTAAAGGAATTTGAGCGTAAAAATATCCTTAGCCTACCTTACCATGTTAATTTTCAATATCTTCCGACTTTACTTAAAGCAATTGGCATCAATGTAGTCTTTAAGTGTAATAATACTGTTAAATCACGCCTAATAAAGAATAGTCCGGATAATGTTGTTGGTTGTGTGTATTCGATCGGATGTACACAATGTAACTTAGTATATATACTGTATACAGGGTGTTTCAGGAGGAAAGGTCAATACTTCGGGAGGTGATAGTATCGGTCATTGTGAGAAAAAAAGTTCATATGAACATGTGTCTAATTCTGAATGGTTACGGAGAGAGAGCTGTTTGAATCTGATGCGCGCGCAGCTCTTCCTCTCCCCCCGCGGTGGTCCCATTCAATGACCACCAAGGTCTCCAGACCTCTTTCCGTTTGATTATTGTTTGTGGGGGTGGATGAAAAGTCACGTTTACAAAAGAAAAGTGGATACACGAGACGAATTGCTCGCGCGCATTTTGGATGCTGCTGCCCGCATAAAAGAAACATCAAGATCAACTCAGACGAACAACACGCGATCTTCGCACACGAGTTGCAAAGTGCATTGAGGTTGACAGTGGGATTTTTGAAAACGTATTGTAAACTGTAACAAATTTGTCATTTCTGTATCTGAGACCATTAAAAATGTTAGTTTAAACATTAAATGTTAGAAACAGTAATTGGTTTCTCTTTCTTGATTACCATTAACAATGTTTTTGTATTTGTAGATTGAAACAGCTCTATCTCCGTAACCATTCAGAATTAGACACATGTTCATATGAACTTTTTTTCTCACAATGACCTATACTATCACCTCCCGAAGTATTGACCTTTCCTCCTGAAACACACTGTATAGGCCAAACTGGTAAAACGTTAGATATTGGGGTAAAACAGCATAAATATGCGTGTAGAACGGCTAGTAATTCCAATGCTCTGTTTAACCATATGTATAGATGTAATCATAGCATCAAGTGGAATAGTTCTAAAGCGCTTGTTGAAAACAGATATAATAGAAAGGAATATTCTAAAATGTGCATTTATTCATTTTAAAAACAATTTCAATAACAGTGCGGGAATGTATAAAATTGACAATTATCCTGTTAAAATTCCGTTTGCCTCTCATTAACTCTTGTTAAGTATGTGCTAATTGTTTTGGTTTCCGCTACATTGTATATATTTATGGGCATCTTGCCTTCTCTCGACATTCCCTGACGAGGTGTAGCTCTGAATACACGAAAGGCCATGGAATCGTTTTCTTTTTCCTTGCGGTTTGCAGCATATATATGAGGGCTTGCTTCACCATACATCTCTGATTCGTGTTTGAGCCTGAATTTACTCTCAAGGGGAGCTAGAGAGAGAGAGAGAGAGATAGATGGATGGATGGATGGATGGAGACGAGACCGTTTGCCTCATTATAGCACGCTATATACAGAGGTTAAAATTCCTCGATTGTTTTTGAGAGAGATTTACGAAACAAGAATAATCATTTCCTTAAACTGTATATCATAGCTTAGGGACGTAATATTTAATATTATCTCGTAGTATTGCATACTCGTATTTTTAGAAAGTTTTAAAAAGTGCCAAAATCTGAGAAAAAAAAACTTTAATTAAAAAAAATTAACCATTTCTATTTTTTAAATAATTTCCATCGTGGCCAATGTCGTAACACACCGTTTCCCGTTGATCAGCGAAGTTAAGCGACGTTGGGACATTGGGTTGGCTAGTAGTTTGGGTTGGGTTGGATGGGAGACCGTCCTCTGCCTGGATTATGTAGCGACTGGTGGCTCGGATCGCGAGTAAAGCTGTAGGTTCCCTCCGTCATATGAGCTTAGATGTTATGAAGAACGTTAAGCAAACCGATCAACTATCAACCACCAATCTTTCAGACAAATGATAAAACTAGAATGGTAAATCAATATCACACACACACACACACACACACACACACACACACACACACTTCACTTAGTAAAATTTTACCACACTAACGACAACGGCAACAGAAACACCGACCCCACATACAAACCTAACATGGTTCACCTCTACCTTCTGTCGGCTAAAAATAATGGATCTGTACCCATCGGATCGACAAGAACATAAAGTCTATTCTCCAAAAAAAATCAACCTAATCTAACCTAACCTAACCTAGGCTAACCTAATTTAATGGAGTCCACAATACTTGTCGATAGAATGTCAAATCGATCAGATGTCGTAATCTCGAAAATAACTAACAAAGTGGACGTATAACTTACTCAGAATCTGCAATTCAACCTACTTGGAAATGTCTAGCCTTCCTCCGGCTAATGCTGTATTCCAGACTTTTGTAGGACCTCCACCTTCATGTAATCCTACCCCCACAATAACGAACAAACCTAATAACATGACAGTTAGTTGAAAAACGTCTGTCCAAACAACAGCTCGAATGCCACCCTGTGAGTAAATATTTAAAGAAATTATTGAATTCAGTATACAAAATAAATTCTATCATAAAATATTTATTAACTGTAACTCAGACAATGTGCTCGTATTTGATTTTATATACTTACAATGGAAGAGTAAATGGTAACTACAATACCCAAAATAAAAATGTAAGTTAATGAAGTGAGTGGAGTAACAGACGCCAATGCAAGAGTTGGAGCGTAGAGGCAAACCCCCATAAAAACTAGCCCCTTTACGACAGTAATAATCGTAATGGTTTGACGAAGTCTAAGTGATCTGAAACGAAGTTCAAGATACTGAAAAAAAGAAAATAAACAAATATGTATTTTAGATTGAATCACGAGATAAAAATAATTCTTACATTTAAGACACTTTAAATTAAATTCTTTTGTAAGATTTGTTTCATGCGTTTCTTAACATTTTTATTATTACTGACTTTTACCTAAATTGATTTTTATGTTTTGGTGACTAAATATTTAATCATATTTAGACGTTCAAACCTAATTATCTCGGTGATGAAAGATAGTGATAAATACCTCATTGACGGAAGTAAGTTTTAAGGGATATATCACGGGTAATGTAACTACGGCAGCTACTCCAATTCCTAATAGGGTTCCAAATAAGAACAAAGTTATCTGTAATCCATGAGCATAAATTTCACCCGTATATCCTGTAAAGAAAAATCCGTGGGAGTTGACGTGTCTATGATTCTAATGAAATAATGAACATGATCCTTATAATTAAGCATATAATGCGTGCATGTGAACCATTTATATTCATTTTTATACGTACCCAGAAGACTTATAGCCGAAACGAAAGATGTTTGTAGAGACATTGCTATCGGAACTGATCCAAAGTCTCGATTTCCCATCAAAAACTCTTCAGGGGATTTATTGCCGCGTAAGGACGTGTAAACTCCTATACCCAGGGAGATTACCAGCAATGTGACAAAGACGCAATAGTCTACAATCCCAAACATAGCTTCTTTCTGCATTTCCATTTCTTAATTTGTGATTATGGAAGTTTTTTAAAATTTTAATTCAAATAATATTGTTTTATCGTAATAATAATAATAATAATAAATTATTTCTGTGCCCTTCTGGTTTGACTTGCCTCTATAAATTGTACTAACAAAAGAGGCTTTACTCATGAATCCTGAATAAATTCAAAGACCTAACAAGTTTTCGATGCCACACTTATCTCGTAAACTTGGAAAAGGCCAAAAAGAAAAGAAAATCAAAACATGTTTGCGAGTTAAAATAATAATTTATTATAACATTAAATATTACCCTTTATCTATTGTTTAATGGCAAGTGTGCTGAGATCCTGAAAATTTCTCTTCCACTCTGAAGTCAATTAGCATAAATTTTTATTCTGAATGAAATCGGAGCCTCTTTCATTGTTCATGCAAAATTTAAAAAAAAACATAATTATACCCTAATATTAATATTACTCTATTATTCTTTGATAACACTGGTCTGCAAATCAGAAAAAAATGCCCATTGTTTTTGTTTCAATAGGTCACTTTACATAATTCTACAATGCTAATTTTAAAATTAACATTCCTTTTGTTCCATCACGTCAGAATTTTTACAAATCGAAAAATAAAAAAAATGTATATTCATGTATTTGGTTATATTTAGTATATTAGGACATTTAGATTTTAAACGCTTCAAACTTTGATCAAAGGTCTATTTTAAGTAATTAATTTGTCAAATAAAGGAATGAAGCTGATACAAGTATTCAGTTGAACAGTTTTCTGAATTTTAGGAGTTATATGTGACTAAATCTACGATTTTTTGTTAGTTTTTTATGCGTTTCACCGGAGGTCTCTCTTTTCAGTGACCATCAGTAATCAGCCATCATGGTGACATTCCACCTTCCTTGATATCTCTTCTCCATTGTCTTGATAGCCTGGTGAAATCTTTCTCCTTGTTCTTCGCTCACACTACCAAGATTCCCTGGAAAGTAGTCCAAATGGGAATGTAAGAAGTGAACCTTCAAGTTCATGTTGCAGCCCAACTTTTCAAATTTATTCAGCGTGTTTTCAACAATCTTTTTGAAATTTCGATCCTTTTTGTTCCCCAAGAAGTTCGGAATAAAATTTTGAAGCCAACCCATGCTTCTCTTTCAGCTTGGTTCATCGTTCCTTCAAATTGATCATCTTTTGTTAACTTCCTGATTTGAGGTCCCACAAAAACAGATTTTTTAACTTTCTCATAGGTGAGAGCTGAGAATTTGCTGCAAATGTACTTTCAAGCAGTCACCATCCTCATTTAATGCCTTCACAAACTGCTGCTTCAAGCCCAGTTTTATGTGGAGTGGAGGTAACAGCACTTTGGTTGGCTCAACCAACTTTTCATGAATGATATTCTTCGAACCAAGTGTCAAAACTGCCTGCGGGTGGCCACAGCTGCTTCTTCCAATGCTGACTTCTCGCTCTGTTGTCCCATTACACAAAATACATGGCATTTTCCTGTAACCAGACTGCTGACCAAAGAGCATGCATAAAACTTTCAAGTCTCCATATACAATCAACTCTTGCTCATTATACCGAACCTTTTTGAGAAATTATGTTTTTCATGTTTCTTTCAAGTGAACAGGATACTAATTACCATTTTAAAGGAAAACACCTTTGAGGTTTGTCTTGGAGAAATCAATAAATAATATCTCCAATCACTTGGTTGATAAGCAGTTCCTAAGCTACATATTAGTCCGGCTATGTTACTGCAGTAGACCAGTGAACCTTCCTGGAAAAAATATGGAACAAATTCTGTCTCACGGTTTCTGTACCAAGAAAAGGATATCCCTGGAGAAAGCAAGTTCTTGGCTTGGAGTCTGGATCCTGGAAGTTCTGCAAAATCTTCCGGCAGATCCAAGTCTCTCTCCAGATCATTTAGCTCACTTTGTGTGAAAAGTTGTAGTTCATGACTGAGATTTTTTGGTTGGTAGTAGTCGGTATCATCATCTGCATTCCCAGCATCAGATTCAGAGTCTGACATGAATCTATCAAGAGTTTGTGGTGGGGAAGGAATAGGCACAGTGGGTCCATGTGGTATAGGTCTCATTGCAGATGGAAGATCAGAATAAGAAATGTTATGTTTATTTCTAGTGTTGTAATCTTCTACGTTGCACGAACAGAAATAACAGTCATCTCCATGGTTCTTGAGTTCACGCCAGACCAGAGGAATTCCAAAATGCATGGACTTTTTCTTTCTTTGACTCTAATGTCTCAAAGATTCAACATAAGAACGACAAACAGGAAACAGGACAAACAGGAAACAGGACAAACAGGAAACGGGACAAACAGGAAACGGGACAAACAGGAAACGGGACAAACAGGAAACGGGACAAACAGGAAACGGGACAAACAGGAAACGGGACAAACAGGAAACGGGACAAACAGGAAACGGGACAAACAGGAAACGGACAAACAGGAAACGGGACAAACAGGAAACGGGACAAACAGGAAACGGGACAAACAGGAAACGGGACAAACAGGAAACGGGACAAACAGGAAACGGGACAAACAGGAAACGGGACAAACAGGAAACGGGACAAACAGGAAACGGGACAAACAGGAAACGGGACAAACAGGAAACGGGACAAACAGGAAACGGGACAAACAGGAAACGGGACAAACAGGAAACGGGACAAACAGGAAACGGGACAAACAGGAAACGGGACAAACAGGAAAAAGTCACAGGGTGCCAAATCCTGTGAATACGGTGGTTGAGGAACCAGTGGAATGTGCTTCGTTAAGAATTCCCTTATGGAGATTGCTGTGTGAGAGGGCGCATTGCCGTGATGCAACATTCACGAACCCAACGCGGATTTTGCGGGCATTTTGCACTCTTCATAAGGGAATTCTTAACGAAGCACAACATTCCACTTGTTCCCTAACCACCGTATTCGCCGAATTTGGCACCTTGTGACTTTTTCCTGTTCCCCAAGTTGAAAAACACCCTGAAGGAAATATATTTCAGGAAGTAGCAGAGATCGAACAAAATGCGACACGAGAATTGAAGAACATTCCGAAAGAAGAGTATAACAGGTGCTTCAATAAATGGCTGGACCGCTGCAATCAATGTTTACAATCAGAAGGAGACATACTTTGAAGGAGACAAATTTGATTGGGTATGTGACATAGTTTTGCAATAAATACATCTGTCCCGGAACTTTTTTATCACTCCTCGTATATAGCAAAATATGTCAGGATGATTTAAGTAGCCTCTTCATGCCATATTAACGAAAGTCTGAAGAGTTAAAAAGTAACAATAAATATATATAATAATAATAAGATAACATAAGATAATGACAACAATAAAATATATAATATACAGGGACATATACGGGCGTATATAAACATCATTATATGGCTATTTGCAAAATAAACCCTACGTGATGAGCAAAAATGGATATAATTTTTGTATTCAGCATACCAAAATTACTGTAAAACTATAAAATTACAATAAAACCTAGAAGCTAGAATGTTAAAACAACAGAAACCTCGCAGACCAGTGGAATTCGAAGAATCACGAATCTCTCTCACGAATAATATGAATGTATACTGTAGGTCACAACAATACGACTGGAATTTTAATTATACACCAATTTATCAGCCTTATATAATACACTTTAAAATACCTTTATTATTATTCTTATTTATTTAAGTGAGAAGTTACTTATCTAATTTGCGGAACAAATCGCCTTTGTTTATTTATATCAGTGATATTGACATAGGAATTAACCTTGGATAACCTCGCTTTTGCTTCCACCGAATTGTTCATTCTCACTAAGGTCAAGCTTGTCAAGCTTAACGGTATAATTTCAAAATTTGCGGATGATGCCAAACTAGGTCGACGAACAAAATTAGCGGCAGAACGTTTGCAGATTCAAGATATTAATAAATTACTCTCGTGGGCAGAAATTTGGCAAATGAAGTTTAATACAGATAAATGTAAAACGCTGCATATCGCTAGAAACAATGTTAAATAAAAGTATTTTATGCGCGTCAAGACACTAACGAGTGTTACGAAAGAGAAAGATTTAGATATTGTATTATTGTTGCGGACACACTTCAACCGAGTAAGCAATGTATCGAAGTGGTTAGAAAATCAAATAGAATCTTAGGATTTATTGGTAGATCATTTGAGTTTGTCGTAGAAAACAATGCTGACATTATATAGTAATTCCTTAGTACGCCCCAACCTGGTCCCCATATTTAGGCAGGACGTGGAGAGAGTGCAGCGGCGACGGGCTACGAAGATGATTCCCAGACTTAGAAACAAATCATACGCTGCCCGTTTAAAAATATTAACTTTTTCTCATTTGTATAAAGACAAATTCGAGGAGACTTAACCCAGGTGTTTAAAATGATTAAAGGTTTTGATAATGTCGCCACGAAAAAATATTTCGCTTTCAGAAATGCAGATAGAATTCACGGTAATGGTCTCAAATTAGTGGGTAAACATTTTAATTCTAATGAAGCTAAGTATTTTTTCTTGAATCGTATAGTTAATTTGTAAAATCGACCTTTCAAAGGTCTAGTCCTATGAAAGGAGACTAGATGCTTATCTAGCCTGAAGCCCCCATTTAGGATCATTCGTGACCGCATAATGCATAATAGTATTATAGAATTTTCACTCGGATTCTTTCCTCTTTGCTTTAAAATTTTCACTTATCTTTAAATTTTCTTCCCTCGTTTGACCTTCTTCTTTAATGCAAGGGTTAATCAGTATTGTCACTCTTTCATCTACTCAACCGGTGAACTCTGGAACAGTCTTCTTCAATCCATGTTTCCCCCTGTCTATGACCTCCAATCTTTCAAACGCAGTGTCCAGGTATCTCGAAAACCCTGGACCTTGATTTTGGCTCTTCTTCTCCTATTGGGGTGGCGGTTTTACGGGCATTCGCTCTTGGGTCCTCCTCTCTGCATAAAAAAAAGACATCCTCGAAGGGACCAGCCGGTCTGTTGACGTTTGTGTCCTTTGTATTCCTTTGAAATTTCAAGCTAATTTTTATAGTTAAATTAACACTTCATTAACACTTAACTGTTCATACAGAAATTTTCAAGGGAATAAACTTTGAAAATACACAACAAAGCTAAGAGCACCACTCAAGATTCCCTCCTGACACTAAATGAATATGAAGACAAGGTTAAAAACATCTTTGATCTGTCAAAATACGACCTTTGTTTTAAGTAGCTGAAAAGATAAGATAATCGTGACGTACTGACGAATATTAAAAAATATTTCTGATACATTTTTTTTTAAGTCTTCATTATTTTGTGACGTCCGGTAGTTCAAACTTTTATCCTTAGAAATAAAAAGTAGTACAATAGTAGCCAAAGCCAGTAGCTCAGTAAGTAATAATAACACTAGGCAACAAAGATTTTGTTACAGAAGTCCAAATAGGTGCTCCTAGCTAATTTCGGTATGCTGATTTCAAATCTATAATTAGATTTTTTCTATCCCGTCTAGATTTTGTGTAAAATGCAAATCACTTTTAGTAAAATTCTATCCCACGTCCAGATTTTGGTTTTAATCGGCTTAATGCCAGTAATATGAAACTTGCTTTCAAGGTTAAAGCAATTTTTTTTGCCACTATATAAAATTCGAACAATTTGATAAATAAAATTTAGCCCAAGTCGCTACGTACAGTCAAGCAGAACGGTTGTTGAAGCTCTCTGCTGATGAGCAAGTGACAGGTTGTGGTGACTTGTGTGTTTTTATAGCATTTGTTTTGTACTACGGTGCGTGTGTATTTTTTTTATTTTGCACATCGTAATAATTACTTTCTACGTTTTTTCAGATATGTATGGTAATTCAAAATGGCATCAAATAGACGTGCTTGTGTAAATCACCCAGACAACTTCTGCTTTGTCTGTGGACAATATACACCTAAGCCACAACGTAAGAAACATAAAACAAAGATTAAACTTGCCTAACAAGTGTTATTTTGACTGTAAGTTAGGAGACCAACAGAGGACGGGCACCACATATTTGCTGTGCACAGTGTGCCAATGCAATGTTAATAGCTTGATGAATGGTATAAAGAAAAGCTATGCCGTTCTCAGTCCCCCATGGTTCTGCGTGAGCCGAAAAATCACTTCAATGATTGTTATTTTGTTTGACAAAGATGCTGGTTTCACAAAGAAAAACAAATCAAAGATCACGTACCAAACTGCGAATCAGCAATGAAAACCCAGTACCACATGATGAAACAAATCCACCACCAGTTCCACCAGCAACGATAAACAGACAGCAGTTCATCTGAAGATTCTGCTAGTGATATAGAAACAGGGAAAGATGGCATATATGTTCCAGATGCTGCAAATATTTTCCCCACATTTGTTAAGTCAAGCGGAGTTAAATGACTTAGTGCGCGATTTGGAATTACCAAAAGAAAAGCAGAGTTGCTTGGTTCAAGACTTCAAGAATTTATCTTCTCCAACCAAACACCAAAGTTTCCCATTTCCGCCATCGCCATTTGCAGTTTCATCATTTTACTTACAGGAAGAAAAACGTTTGTTTCTGCCACGATATCAGTGGTCTGATGCAAGGGATGGCTGTCGCTATGATCCAAAAGAATGGAGACTGTTCATTGACTCTAGTAAAGCTAGCCTTAAAGCGGTATTACTGCACAACGGCAATGCAAAACCTTCAATACCTGTAGCACATGCCACTGGCCTTAATGAGACTTATGAATCGATAAAACTGCTGCTAAGACTCATCAAATATAAGGACCACACATGGAATATTGTGGCGACCTTAAAGTTGTATCATTACTTTCTTGGGTTACAGTTGGGCTACACAAAGCATATGTGCTTTTGTGTCTATGGAACAGCAGAGATGACAAGAACCACTACAAAAAACATGATTGGCCATCTAGAACTGAACATGTTGTGGTAAATACAATGTGAAACACCCAGCACTTATTGACCATCAGAAAGTACATCTTCACCACTTCACATTAAAACTTGGCCTTATGAAAAATTCGTGAAGGGTATGGATCATCAAGGTAGTGGTTTCAATATTTAAAGGATAAATAGCACAAAGGATATTGACAGATGCTAAGCTAGAAGCTGGAGTTTTCACTGGACCACAGATCCGCAGTGTCATCCACGACTCATCGTTCCATCTAACCTAAAGAGAATGAACTAGGAGCATGGCATCTTTCGTTGAAGTTGTCAAAAATTTTCTTGGAAACCACAAAGCTGAAAACCACCGTAAACTCGTAGAAAACATGCTTAAATCTTATGAAATAATGGGATGCAGAATGTCTTTGAAAATTCATTTTTTACATTCTCATCTTGACTTCTTCCCGGCCAACCTTGGGGCTGTAAGTGACGAGCATGGTGAGCGCTTCCACCAACAGATCTCAGTTATGGAAAACAGATACCAAGGTAATTTCAACCCAAATATGATGGGAGATTATTGTTGGTTCCTGCAGAAGGAGAGCTCGTCATCCTACAAGCGACAAAGGAAGAGGACACACACCAAAGTTTCACTTAAGAACAGGAATTTGCCTTTCAGTAGTAACAACAAAATACTAACGCGCTTTGGGTGGATGGTTGGGCGCAGGGGTGGTAACTCCGCCAGCGGAATTCCGCTGTCTGTCTTAAGCCAGAATAAAGGAGGAAAGACATCCCTGTTCACTAATTATTTAAGTATGCTTAACATAAAACGTGGCACGGAAAAGTAGCTTAGACGGCTTTCGTAATAGAAGCGGGTGAGAAAAAAAATGAAAAATAGGGGTTTTCGGTTACACAAAATCTGGACGTGATAGAGAAATTTTGATATCAGATCTGAAATCAGCATCAGCGCTTTAGTAGGAATCAGTAGTTCACGTGTCTGTAACAAAAAAAAAGTTGAAATTTGTTGCCTAGTGTAATCAATGGGGGAGGCCAGAAAATGGAACAACGTTTAGGCCCATTACGTTAACTCGTTAACTCCGGATTATTATTGGCAACACCATCGAGAGTCAAACCCCTTAACCTCAGTGTCTTTATTTATTTTAAATGGATAAATTGGAAGTAAGACTTAGCGGCTACAGTATCTCCTGGATACGACGAAGATAAATTTTGGGGAGTAAGGTGAGCAAGCTTAACTTCTTTATTATTAACTCGGTTTTCATTGTAGGATAAACAGTTAATTGTATTAAAAAAGATTCAAGAATTAAGGTTTCCCACTTATACATAGTATATAATTTTAGTGCTAAGTTGAGCCAACATAAATCTTGCATCAACTTTTTTCATCAAGCTAAATAATTTTTGAAAAGCTGGATAACTAGTTTGGAGATATTAGGCTCCCTCACTAACCGATTACCACCACACTTCCTGAACGCATATACACATATATCTATTAGGGCGGGTCGTACTCAGGTGACAACATGAATCTGAAGGAAATCCTACCATCAGGGGTGTCTAAATTATGTGTTTTTACATGGGGAATTCAAATATGAGCTTATGTTTTGGATAGGATAACTCTAACCTACATCATTTTGTATTTCTAAATTGCCAATTTTACCCTTTTGAACCCCTTTATAATATATTAAAAGATATAAGGTAAATCATTTATATTGACAAGGCCAAATCAACTTTACATATATTTATTAATAGGTGAACTGCATGTATATCACTGGATATAATTACAAAGATCATTCTCCTGACATCTTGAACTTTGCCAGGTTGCACAAATCCTGCTTTGACTCAGACTTGGACATCAGCTTCCTGCTGGTCTCCTGAGCCCTGATCCCTCCATCCCTCTTTTCCTGTGAGAAGTACTTAGCAGAAGCCTCAGTCACTATTTTAACAACCCTCTCAATGCTTTGTGTGTGGCAAGGCCAGTTGCGCACCTCCATGGGGGTGTTGATGAAGTTTTTCACCTCTGAGGTGCATAGAGAGCAGGTGAGAGGTGGCTCTGACACACCTTCTGACCAGCTGATCAAGTCACCGATGCTGGAAACATCACAATTGATGTCAGGTGTCCTTCTGCTCCTAACAGAGGAGTCCCCCAGCTGAGTGTCCGGGTCCCCCTCTCCCCTGATGGCCAGGATTCTCTCCACCCCTTCAATCCTCTCCTTCTGATCCTCAGAGCAGAGTAGTGTTTGGAGGATGACTTCACTGTGGGCATACCAAGCAGATCTTCTCACAGTTGGCATCACAATATCCAGCACCTCCTTTCTATGGGACTTGAGGCAGTCCAGCTGAAAGAGGATGTGCCTAGGCCCTTCGATCCAGGAGTGCTTGACCTTCACGTTGAACCAACATGGGTAATACACTCCAATGATGAATTCCATAATGAATTGCAGAATCTTCAGGTTCTTTCCTTTAAGTCCGTGCTTTGACACCCAGAGCCTGAGAAGTCTGTTCGCTGTGGTGAGCCAGCGGCTGTGGTTTACTGGTCCTATCTCTAACAGAGCCAGCCCTGCAGGAAGTATTCCATCCCTGACTGCACAGACAATTTTATAGCCATAGTATTGATCAGTTGAGAGATCTTGAATGACCTTGTCAGGAAGCTTGATCAGTGGAGGGCCAACAGAGATTCGGGTGAAGTTTGGATTGATATCAAAGTCTGTAGCAGAATCAAGGAGCTTTCCTATTGGCCCGGATAATTTTTTGTCTGACAGAGTAGGGCCATCAAGGTCAACAATGAGATGGTGCAGGGGAAGTTCAACAGTGTGCAGGTTGCACACCAACCAGACCAGCTTTCTCCCCAGGTGCAGCTCCAGCTTCCGCATTACTCCAGCTTTCACACCAGTGTTGACATTTGTTGAGTCTCCTCCAATGGCCAACAAGGTCTTATCATAATATGCGTAGAAATAGCTTTTTCTAAAATATAACAGAATAATACTCACATGTGAACAGTAACAAAAAAAATATCAGTAGATAATCACTAAATCTATCCCCTCACTGCAAGCTGAGGTGGTAAAATAGCTTCATAAATCATGAGTCACTTCAAATATTTCACAAAACGTTTTAGAATGTTCTGAAACGTTACATTCTAGCCTCTGAGAAAGGTGGCTCAGAAAATGGCCTTATGCGCGCCAGAAAACCGTCAAAATATTTAATATACCAAACTGTATGATAATTACAATTAAGTGTAATGGCACACCTTTTTATTTGAGTATTTAAATATTATTATTATTATATGAATTACATTATATATGTGTTTATATGAATTAGTTAGAACAATGCTCTATGAGAGATAACGTGAGCAGCCATGATAGAAAACGTGAGAAGACATATTCTGGGGTAACTACAATAGTAAAATAATCAACAATTTAATAATAATCAACTGCAAAATGATGTAGGTTAGGGTTATCAGAATTAAATATTTTCTTCAGAATTGTGTTCTATACACCAAAATATGTCATTTGAACACCCCTCTCCATTGATTTAAAAAAATGTATAGTATGACCCGCCCTAATCTATATACGTATATAATGTACCGTAGGCTTGGTCAGTCGTTCCTAACCTTCTCCGACTCAAGGCACCCCAATGCCATCTGTTTTCCTTTCTCCGCACCCAGGGTGATTTTAGTCTTTCACTGTTCAACATCCAGTCCCCCGCGTTCCCCACACCAGGTAACTTCAAAATGAGCCTATACAGTTTCCGTATGGACGTAATATATCGTGAATATTTTGTTTCATTTCAAATTTTTATGTTTTCAGTAACTTTTTAATTTTCAAGTACTTATTTTTGACATTTTCATAAAATCTCGTGCCAGATGCGGCACTCCTGTTCAGAAGCTCTGGGCTAGGTCCTGAACACAAAACTAAACAAAATATATAACATGGAATTTGATTGTCCGTTCAGGAATAATGCCATTTTCGCAAGCATAAATCAGGCAATAAAATTTTATGTAAAGTGCTTTCGCGGATTCTTGAAGATTAATGTATTGTATTGAAAATGAAAATGAAAAGGTTTATTAGCAAACTATAGTCCATATGACAAATATTATTAATACAATGACAGTTCATATACTAAGGATAGAAATACATACAGTTGATTAGAAATAATACAGTAATGTCGGAGTTAAGTGGGGCTACAGGCAGACGTTTTCATACCAAGAATTCCATAGTTTAGAGCAGTGGTACTCATTGCGCGGCTCGCGAACCAAATGCGCTATATATATTTGGCTCGCGAGCCGCCCAATGAGTATCACTGGTTTAGAGGATAAACGGCATGACTCATGGATAGCTTGGATAATCGGGTTGGTTGATTTGTTAATTCTTTGCTTCAGACTGTATTGAGCACGTCTTGTTACCTCCGGGAAGTTCGGGACAATGCGGGTAGAAAATATTTGCGAAGCTGAGCATCTCGGGGGTAATTTATGTAAGAGTCTAAAAGACCTGTTGGACAGCAAATTTAGGGTTCTGCCAGAACCATTTTTATAATTCACCCAGAGTTGCTATCCGTAAATATTACTGCAGAAAGTACGAAAGAGAGTGTCTTTAGCTGCACTTGTACAGAACCGAAAGTTCCTTATAATCATATTGGCTTTAGCACAAAGGCTTCGAGTGTTTTCTTATAGCCGAGTCATCACTCAAGGAGCTTGTAATAGTTTGACCCAAATACTTAAACTCTCGTACTTCCTCAATGACTTCACCTTTCATTTTAAACCTAATATCAGCTGGCTGCTTACAGCTTTTAGGATGAAATTGCATAAACTTAGTTTTTGTAACATTTAAAAGAATATCATGTTTCTGCGAATACACTTCGCAGACTTTTAGTAGCCGATCCAGACCTTTAACAGAAGGACTTATTAAGACCATATCATCGGCATAAACTAAGTTATTTATCCTTGTATTATCTATACAACATCCCACTGTTGCCTCATTAAGTGAAGCAATTAATCCGTCAATATACACATTAAACAACATAGGGGAGAGCAAGGAGCCTTGTCTCACCCCGCAAGAGGAGCCAAAACATTCGGGTAGTAAATTGCCCCACCTAACGGTAAAAGATTGGTGGGAATACCAAAATTTCAATAAATTTAATATGTACAATTGTACATGGGAACCTTCCTGTCTTCTAGTTTTTTAAATAAAATATTGTGGTTCACTTTATCATATGCCTTACTTATATCTATGAAACAGCTATAAATAATTGAATTACTGTCAATGTATTTAGATATTGTTTCTTTAAGTACATAGATAGACAGGTCAGTTGAGTGGGACCTTTTAAAACCAAACTGATTAGATGTCCATAGGTAATCATTTAATTGGAGTAACAAGAGTTTTTCTAGTAATTTCGAGAAGCAGGAAGCGACAGCAATAGGCCTATAATTATTGCTGGACAGAATGTCTCCATACTTATTTTTGACCAGGGGCAAGATGTATACACTCATGAACTCTGCTGGGATATACCTATGAGCAAACATGGCTGATACGAGCAATGATATATGCAGATATATCACGTCATTGGCATATTTTAAGTGCTCATTCGATAGATCATCTACCCCTGACGCAGAACCAGTCTTTAACTCTAATTATCCTCTTTACTTCAGGAACTGATATCAAAGTATTTTCCCTTGTCCCTCCCACAGTCGTTTCGATGCAATCTATCTTAAGATTATCCCTACTCACACTGTTAGGAATGTTAGAGTAGTGGTTTTTCCACAGCTTTGCAATTTCATCCCCCCCCCGACACCCCATCGATTGTCGGGGGGAGGACACTTTTGACACCCATTTGATTCTTAACAAATTTCCAAAATTTGTTATTACCGTTATTGATGCGAGCTTCACAGGCTTTTGATGCTCGAATAAACTCTTCTTCCTGTTTACATCGCCTTATGGCCGCCTTATACTGACCCCTACTTCTGCACATATTCATGTATACTGGCCCTAATCTGGGTCTACCATGAAAGCACCACAAATCGTAGGCGTCTTTCGATTCAGGGGGGCAATAAAATCATTCCATCCAGGAATAATCTTAGTATGATAGTTGTAAGATTCAATCAGGGGGCTTCCTGCTTCTCTTAACAGGGATACCATCTTACTATAATACCTCTCTATGAGTTTACAGTGAGAATCATTTGAGCAAGGATTACTACAGGCTAGATGCAAAATTTCTAAATTATTAAAGAGGTGACCTGTTCTGTCTTTGTATTCTATTCTCTGTTGCATATTAACATTAAAACAATCGACGCGATTGTTCCTACCTATTGAGTTCCTGGTATGTCGTGTTGCGCATTAATTGGTAAAATTAATTAATCATTCTAATGGTCTATGGTCCGAAAGAAGGAAATCATGCAGAATATGAACTCTTACAGTTCGATCCTTTAGATTATTACTAGTGAAACAATAATAAGTCCACTTGGTGGTATCACTCATATCACTAACGTATGTAAAATTACCACTGGTTACTCCTAATACATCTACATCACTGATACTTAATTTGGCCGACTCGCACATGTTACCCAATTCTACAAAGAATTCCGAGTTTGCATGCGCGTTAAAGTCCCCCATTATTATACAGTGAGAATATTTGGGGTTATCTGATAATGACTTAATTTTGTACAGCAAATCAATGTATTCATCTAGATTACTGCCGTTGTTGTATGGTAAATAGCAGTTTACAATTAATATGCAATCATTGTTCACTTGTAATTCAATGCCTAACAACCTTACATTATCGCTTGTTAAAAATTTTATGTTTTGACAAATTTTTCCTTATTAAGAAAGCAACACCACCAAAAGGCCTACCGTACATTAATTCATCTGACAAGTCTACTGCTGATGACGCATGGTACATAAAGTCATCATGGATGATAGAGAGGAATTTTAGCTCTTGCTTAGGTAGCCAGTGCTCTTGCAGGAGTATCAAATCTGCACTGTCACAGATTTTATGAACATCTCCAGTTGAATTTCTCACTGACCTTACATTATATGAGACTATTTCAACAAGTTATCCGTAAGTTGTATTATATACAAGAAAAGGAAAAAAAATATGTAGATAGATAGATATAGATATACTCGCATATGTTAATCCTCCGTCGATGGCCTTGTGTAGTTCGAAGTTGACGGGGGTTTTGGTTTGGTGACAGCAACGGATTTCTCACTCTGGAGTAGTTGGTACTGTGTATGGAATCGCAATAATTTCTTTTGTACTACCCTCCGATTTTTTCTTGTAGCGGATTGGAGGACTCTGTGAACTTTTACTAGATAAGGTCGATTCCCCGATTCTTCTTGTAACGTATCAGAGAAGTTTGTGAGGCAACGCTGGTGTCAAACTTAACGTCTATTGATTTCTAACTTTACTGTTTCTTGAAGATGCTGTGTTGTTCTAAAACTAAGTTCTCTTGGAGGAGACAGGACTCATAGGAGAAGATAAAGATATCCTTTTACTGAATTTTACTGCTTCTAAATATTAAAGGTAATGCTTCAGCCTCTGGGTCAGATCAGACAGAACAAAATTTGAAAGGTTACAATGGTTTATATATTATTTAAGTTAGTGACATCATTATTATTTAATTTGACTTGTTTTTCTTTTTCCGATTTTTAATAGGCTGAATTCTTTTGCTAATTCAAAAGAATTGTTTGGTGTATTATGTGGATCTTGCAGAAACTGATAAAACAAAATATTTGAAGATGAAGGCAAATTTTGCTGTAACAGCATATTGGCAAATCTGATGTTATCATGATTTACCGTGGCAACTTAAATTGGAAATTAAGATATGCATTTTATTAAAATTAAATGTTTAAAATTTAAAATTAAACGCTGATTCAGGATATGACTTCATCTTTTATGATTTAAGAGAGAATATATAAGAAATGAACATCGCAGAATTTTACAAGATTACATGATTAAGCTTAATAAAAAAAAACTAGGTAGCTAAAAAAAACAATTCATCAAGATATCATTGAATAGAAAATCACCTATTCAAAAATTAAATAAAAAACAGAAAAAAATTAAAATTTTTAATTACTTTCCAAGCTTGCATGAATATTATATACATTTAGAATCCTCCTGGAATGATATAAATTTTACATGCAAAATTAACTAAAAATGTCAGAGAAAAGAAACTTCGTCAATCCGAGCGCAGCGAGCGCGTCTAATTATTATATTTATGGGGGCCTATGCGACGGTAGGCTCACTATAATATGTAGAGTAAAAATGAAATGAAATATTATAGGGTCACCAATTTGGCCTTTCACCCAAATAAACAATATTTAATGAAGGAGATAGAAATGACTTTGCAGTTTTTGTTGAAGTAGAAAAATAAATTAATTCTTTGTTCACAGTGATTAACAATTATTTACAAGGAAAATGTGCAATATTACAATGAAATGATTCTTGACAATAAGGAATTATTTTTATACAGCATAAGAGTAAAATGCTACAATAGTGACTAGAAACAATAATTAAGGTAATTAGATACACGATATTGAACACCCGACAATAAGTAATTAAAAAAGTAAGCAATAACCGAGGTAGTGAAAATATGGTATTAGTACAGTAACGGAATAGGCCTAATTGCGGTCGCAAAGGTAAGTTGGATTCTACGGTACTGAAGATACTTTTGAAGAGAGCCTATTCGGTTAGGCTGAGAGTATATTGAGTTTGTAGGATATGCAAAACTGTTTGACACGATAAAAGAAGAGCTTAGTAGGCCCAGTGAGCTTGTGGCCTATGTGAGGTTTACAGTCTTGGGTTTCAACAAAGATAACTCTGAACATAGAAGAGCCTATGAGCTAGATTAAGTGATGAAATACTTCTTGAATGGAGGTGAAGATTCGAAGGCCGAATGGATGGATGTTGAGTGAGGCTGAAACTGGAGGGATGACGCCGGTTGAATCTTGCAGAAGTGATGTTAGTAGCATGACCGCAACGAGTGCAAATCAATTGCAATGCATGATGATCAATGTTGCAAGGGGGTGCGGGGTTGGCACCCGTTGGGAGACGGTATGAAAGCAGTGGGGAGGGGGGCTCAGTCCCCTGCATGACGGGAGGTCCAAGACCTCCCCTCAGAAGGGGTAACCTAACCTGTCGTGACCTAGGAAGGTAACCTAAGAGAGAGGAGAGAGAGAAGATCTTTTCGCTGGCATGTCTTGTCCGATACTGAAGTTCTTGACTTCCTCAGCTGGCTTAGAAGGTGTAATCTGGCTTAGAAGGCTTAATCAGCCAGTTGACTTAGAAGAAGTGTATATGTATACGTATATATTAAAGGATAGGAGAGCATGCAAGAATGTAGAGCCAGCCATCTACCAGCCAGTTGGCTTGTTTAGAAGAATATTATATATATATAATATATATATATATATATATATATAGATATATATATATATCTTTATTTATTTATTTTTTATTTTTTATTTATCCGAGGCAATCCATAAGAAAAGTTGCCAGATTGCGCTATTTATTTATTTAATTTTATATATATATATATATATGTGTAGGTGTGTGTAAACAGCAGAAGGAGAGAGAGAAGTTCCATCCGTTCGTAGCCATGGAGCAACGCATAATGATGTCTTCAGCATCGCAGCCAACAACAGGCTTAAAAGGCAGCCATGCCACAGCCAGTCATACAGCGTAATCGGCTGACAGGCATTCTTTTTAGATGGTAAACAACCAGCCGCCACAGTTTAGTGGATTATATAAAGTACATATGCATGTGGGGTGTGTATGCATATGCATTTGTCCGTAACAGGGAATAAATAAAGACTTTTAGGAGCTCATCCCATCAACAACACTTGGTCGAGATGAGAGCTACACCTATCGTCTAAGTATAGACTTTATGACCTCTAGTGAGCCCACCCATCAGTAGCACGAGTCCAAGATGGGGCTACACCACCATTCGTCTAAACTTTAAAACCTCTCAGCAATAACACAGTATTGCATAGCCGACTTACCTATGGCTTTTACTTACCAACTCCTGATAGACCTATAAGGTCTCAAAAAACGACCAAAATAATAGACAAACCTATTAATCATAAACGTTCTCAAAAAAATGGCACAGCCAATAGTTAACTCTATTGAGCTTCTCGTAGCAGAAAACCACCACGAGGCCATGGTATTGTTGGCTAGGCGCTCTTTTAAACAAAAACTCAAATATGATAAACCAAATTTAATGCAAAAACACATTTTTTGTCTTAAGATACAAATATATCTTTAAATCTTATTTTAATCAATATTCGTCTAACTTTATATATTAAAACTGGATTTTATTTTGGGGTAACTTATTCATCTTTCGTCTTTACCCCCCCCCCCTTAATAAATCCAAATTTATCTTTAAGATACAAATATATCTTTAAATCTTGTTATAAACAATATTCATTTAACTTTAAAATCAAATTCTATTTTAGGGTAACTTATTCATTTTTCATCATGCATTCTACCTTTTCTTCAATTATTATTATCACTAATATTTGACATATGGAGTATGGGGCACAATAAACTTTTTCATTTTCATATAAAAGTGATTCTTACGTGTATATATATATATATATATATATATATATATATATATATATGGCAGATAAAGAAATTCCTTTTCCTCGCCGTTCGCAGACATCTTGGAATCATCAGGAATCGAAAAACACACGTGGTTTGTCAAGGAAAGAAATAAAAGGACGCTTGTGTTTTTCCCAAAAAGGCCCGCGAAAAGTTAGCTTCTTACGAGCCTACAAAAGTCAGAGTTCACTGAGACTCGCTCTCACTCCGCTCTTTACTTCTCGTGAATCTCACCTCACGTAGTGCCGTCTCGACCTCAGCCGGCCTCAGTCCTTCAAGTCACACTTCAACCATACAAGAAACGAAGACACACTTGAGGCGACTCTACGATTCCATCCTGCAAGAAATAACATCACTGCTGTAGACGTTTTCCGTTGGCCCCTTCACACATCACACAAGTCTCTCCCGGCGGTCAATACTCATCCTCTCGCCGGCAAGGCCAGTCTGACTACAGAAGCACCCTTCGAGGCCCAGGTCCGTAACCCTCCTATTAAGCTACAATCCACAAACCCATTTCGTTCTTCACTCATCCTTCACCACAATTCCATCGGCGCCCGTTCAACAAGTATTTCAACAGACCCTCTACAGTCTCCAAGTTCATCTTCGGCGAAACACATTGCGGTCAAACCTTCACCTAGGGCTACAGTCTCTAAGGTCATTACTGCCCAAATACGGTCAATCCCTCACGTAGGTCTTCAATCTCCAGAGTTATTCATCATCTCGGTAAGCTACTTGACCCTCACTCAGGATAGTGTTTTTGTTACGTCGTGCTTCCACAAGCTCTGCCTAATCACGTAGGCCCTAAAAGTGTCCATCACCGTGCAAACTAACTCTCTCATTAAAACCGTAGTGGGCCTATTTAAGTGTTGTACCAATACCGTAGTTTTGTATCACCTTGTTATTGTGTTCTTTCATATAATTCATTTTATTTTGCATCCGTTTGTTTATGTGCTCTTTTAATGCATTACATTTTCCGACCTAATTCATATACTGTGCCGTACCGTACTTCCATTATTTGTTATCAATAGGTTTCATTATTTATTCTGTTTACTCGGCATATCTCATTAGCCTATTTGAATTAGCGTATTTACTTAACAATTAGTCTGTATAACCATTCCTTATTGCTAAGAACCAGTCATCTTCAGCATAGTAAGTTATAAATGCCGTTATATAATTGTTAATCATTATAAATACCTTTATTGAACTGTTAATCGCTTTGAACAAATAATTGATTTATTTCTAATTAAACACAAAACAACAAAGTAATTTCTCTCTCCTTATTAAATATTGTTTATTTGGGCAGTAGGCCCAAATTGGTGACCCCTAATATTTCATTTCAATTTTATTCGGTAATTATAGTAAGCCCCAATTAGCCCCATGCAAAGAAATCTAAAGGGGTTAAATCTGGTGATCTCGCTGGCCAAGGTCTGTTGCTTCCGCGTCCGAGCCAGCGATTTGGAAAACGTCCATTTAGATAATCCTGAACAATTTTGGCATAGTGACAAGGAGCACCATCATGTTGATAGACGACGGGGATAGGATTGTTAGTACCGTCGTCTATCAACATGATGGTGCTCCTTGTCACTATGCCAAAATTGTTCAGGATTATCTAAATGGACGTTTTCCAAATCGCTGGATCGGACGCGGAAGCAACAGACCTTGTGAAGCGAGATGACCAGATTTAACCCCTTTAGATTTCTTTGCATGGGGCTTTATCGAGTCGCACGTCTATCAGACGAAGATTACGAGTCTTGAAAGCTTACGTACACGTATACGAACTGCTGCAGATAACATAACCCCGCAAATGCTCCAGAATGTGTTTAGAAATGCTGCGGAACGATTTGAGCTGTGCAAGGATACTGATGGGCGTCACGTCGAATCCTACTCTTATTATTTAATAAATGTTACCACTTTATCATTTTATGATTGAATTCCATATAATTTCCAAGTGCTTCACAAAAATAA